>BLSH010167782.1:40359-50646 GCA_018402905.1 Glandirana rugosa | reverse complement strand
GAGAACATTTGAGGATGTTAATACCACCTCGCAGACTGAGACCCACCGACCACCTCTACTGGTACGTCGTTCAACCACGTCGGAAAAATATGATGTGACAACTTAAAATTTCACGAGACCTACTACCTTTGAACATGAATTCTTTAGTTAAACGTCGAAACATTCACAACTTACAGTAATATATTATTCATAGAAAAACATGAAACATACAAGGATTAGAAGATAAAAGATTGTGACATCTTTCCCATTTACTAGGGGGACTCCTTCCGGTACAGTGTTAGAAAATAGAAGATTAGGAACATACAAAGTACAAAAAGATACTTATTATATAATGACATTCAACACTTACAAAGCTGCAAATTGATTTCTTAAGTACAAGTTTCCATCATCCAGAGCACTTTAAAATTCAACAGTGTAGTATAAAAAGGCTGCACCAACTTGCTGCATGGTCATCTCCACCAGCCACCCAGAGTCAGACGCTCCACCATAATTGTAGGAGTTTACAAGAGACCACACTCAGTCCTCCCTAGTGTGGAGGGGGGAGGTTGCAATTTACACTCCTGTCCCCACACTCCCAGGTCATATGCCCTTTGTCAGAAAGTACAATAACCTTATTATACAGTTCCCTCCCAGGCGGTTGAGACAGTTAGTTCTTCTGGGTGCTTCTCCCCCCTGGGGGTATATAATAGATTTGTGCAACATAATGTTAATCATTTATAATTATAAAACACATGTAATTTTTTCTGTTATGTAATTTAATGTTAATTGCAATATAAAACATATGAATTTCTTCCTTTTTGGACATATGTTTAACTTTTGCTTTTTCTTTTCTTTTTTATGATTTGTTTTGTTGTGCGGTGTATGAGGTCGTCACGGCTTTGGTATCTCCAACCCTCCACCTGCGGCGGCACTCCATCTGCAGGAGTTTCCTGGCCTGGTTGGAGGAGTCAAACTCCTCCTAATGTGCCGCTTGGGGGCCCTCTTTGACGGTTGCTGTCGGGAGGCCCCCTGGTGGACTAAATACAGGCCGGCGGCATCCCAGATCTCTTCCACACGGTCTGTGGCTATCGTGCGTGCGCACAATCGTTTCCACGACCGGATATGATGCTATACGTCATCATAACATCAGTAGGAAGTGACGGCAGAAGCCGGGGACACTTCCGGAACGCCGAGGAGTCCACACGAGAGGGCTGTCAACACAGCCAGCTGATTAGCATCAGCTGTTTGCAAACACACCCTTATAGGGGATGAGTATTTAAGACACAGCAAAGGTAAGGTAAGACATATGGAGGTGTCCCTCCAGTCAGATCTGAACACCAGGCTGCCTCTTCGGGTAAGGGAATTTTTCTATTTTGGTACATCTAATTTGAAAATGACATTTGAGTGAGATTCAATTATGGTGAAGCGTCTGACTCTGGGTGGCTGGTGGAGATGACCATGCAGCAAGTTGGTGCGGCCTTTTTATACTACACTGTTGAATTTTAAAGTGCTCTGGATGATGGGAACTTGTACTTAAGAAATCAATTTGCAGCTTTGTAAGTGTTGACTGTCATTATATAATAAGTATCTTTTTGTACTTTGTATGTTCCTAATCTTCTATTTTCTAACACTGTAGAAAGGGTAAATGATCCCCCTGAGGAAGGCCTAGACAACGCTGAAGGGCCGAAATGCGTAGGGGACCTCAGGCGGCCTAGGGCTGCACAGTTTGTTATTCCCTTCTTCTTTTGTTGCAAATGATTGTATGCAATGCATGTCCCATTGATGTACAACCAGAGCTCCTTTTTATAATACTTCACATAGTTCTTTTTCTATGATCAAATGTTAAGCGGAAAATAAAAAAAAATTGTAAAGATATTTTTTCAACAAATTTGTTTGGATCTACTTATTATTTTTTTACTGCCATGAAACCCTTAATGGGGGACCTCTTTTCTAGATGTATCTAAAACATAAAGGGGACAGCAGAAATCTTGGGTCTCTTACCAGCACCTATTTCCTTTTGAGTTTACATATACTTTGTAGGCAACCTTTCAGAAGGTGGAAATTTACCAGCACAATTAACAAGACCCCAATAAAAAGTAAGGACGGCACGAAGAAAACTTAGAAAAAATCTAATAAAACAAGTGTCACTGTAAAAAAAAAATAAAAAAAAAATTAATAATAATAATAATTCTACCTTAAAATGTTAGCATGACTTCATCCCTGAACGACCCCCTGTGTGAAGCAGTGATTTACTGATGCTTAAAGAGAAACAATAAAAATGAAAAATTCAGTTAAATATGGTGCCTGGGGGGTCCCCTCAGTCTTCCTGTAAAGTGTGCTGTGTATAGAACCTGCTGCAGCAAAAATTATATTTATAAAGCAATTTTATAAACAATGGCTTGGGGAGCCAGTCTGTATGATGAGGCAACAATTTAGTGCACTCGGAACATGGATTCAAGATTTTTTTGGATAAATTCTGGATGTCTGTTTTGCAGACTGTGGATAGAAGTAACAGGTGTGGAAAAATAGGGATTTGGGTGCTGGTGGTGCCTTTTAGATCATAACCCTATAGAGGTACTCTTGATGAAAGCAAGAATTGACCTTGCTGTCAAAAACTGTGGCTGGGGGAACAAGACTGCCAATTTGTTGTTTTTCAGTGTTCTTCCCTCTCTGTAGCCTCATGTTCCTACCTTCCTCAACCTCAGATTCAGAAGCAACATAAGGATCAAGTAATGTCTGTGCATCGTCAAGGAGCAAGTGGCTGACACAGTGTTCAAATAACTCAGCTGACTCCTCCATGCATGATGCTGGGGCTATGGCAGGAGTAGCTGTGGACAAGGAGGCAGAATAAGCGGCTCTGGCAGTTGTGGTGGACTGCACACTAGTCTCTGCTTGGGTGATAAAGAATGAGGAGGGTGGTTTAGTAAGCCAGGTCACCATGTCTTCTGCATGCTGTGGCTGAATAGCATGGGCAACATCACTAAACAGAGGAAATGGTGCCCTGCCTGAGGACTGACCAACGTCCACCATTGCCTGTGGACACAGATGCTGCTGGCCTCCTCACAGTGCCATGGGAACGTTTGCCTCTCCTTGTTGGCCTCCCAGACACGATGCGGGGGGCTTATTACCAAAATGTAATAGACACGGGGAAATGTGTGCTTGGATGCACTTTAATAAATGGAAAGTGGTGTTTGCTGCACTTTAAATTGAGGACTCACTATACAGACACTACAAAATACTGCACTGATGCACTTCAATAAACTGCAGTAAACTTGCATGAACGCACTTCAATATACTGCTGTAAAGGTGCACAAACTCCCCTCAATATATTGCAGTAAAAGTGCACTAACACACTTCAATATATTGCAGTAAAAGTGCCCTGACGCACTTCAATATATTGCAGTAAAAGTGCACCAAAGCATTTCAATATACTGCAGTAAACCTACCCTAACACACTAAATTGACATTAAAGCAAAAGAGGAAGGTCACACTACACTCACGCTGCACTATCACTATATTTACATTACAATGACACTCTACATTCACAAAAGAATCACAATAGCATGCTATAGCATACTATAGGGCTGCAACTAATGATTATTTTCATAATCGATTAGTTGGCTGATTATGGTTTCAATTAAATCGGATAAAAGCGTAAAAAAAAAAAAAAAATGTGTGGTGTGTAATTTAGTTATTATGTAAACTTAAAAAAAACACAATTTATTCTTGAATATTTACTGTATATGCAGTTAGGGAACAAAGTATCTAACCTACTCTGAGAACAGACAGAAAATATATACTATTAGAGGTTGAATCTGGTACATATTATCAGACTCCGATCAACATTTTTATCTAATGAATCAAAAATGTAAAAAGAACTAAAATATTGTTTTGCAGATCTTCAGACAGGACTGTAATATAATATTATGCATGACAGACTCCCTTGTCATAGGGTGGTGGCTTGATACAGGCTACCTGTGCCTGCTGTCACTCTTGCTGGGCATACACAAGCAAAATTTTCCTTTGCAAATATTCTTTTAAGAACGTTTGTTGGATTTTCTAATCATTAATGGGGTCAAATCATCATTTGTTTTTTACCACAGTGGTCGGAAAATTCAAAGGGGCAAATAGAAAACTTTTTCAAACAAAGTTTTGGACAGTGTATGTTTTTTTTGTTCAGAAATTACAGTCATTTAAAAAAATTAAATGTTAAAAGAAAAAGACATTTTTGAACATTCATCCATTCATCAAATATACAAAGGATGTTCATACGAATATTCTCGTCCAAAAATTGATACATGTAATGCCAACATAAGACATTTAGTAGCAGCAGCATGCTTTTTTTTTCGTCACCTGTCATGATGGTGTTAAAAAACAAAAAATGTCCCCTTTATAGTACAAATACAGCAGATAATCACTATTAGTAAATTTATACTGTTAAAACAGTGAACGTCAAAATAAATATATATCGAATATACCATACATATATTGAAATAATATATACCCTGAAGTAGGATATACAGGGTATATTAAACCCAATGACGCTCCTGGTTCCTGCTGCCTTCAGGGAGTTGATTCGTTGTTTCAGCCCTAGCACACTAACTTGCTAGCAGCAATGAACTAAGCCTTGTTAGATCTAGCTCCGCTCCAATATGGCACTGCAAATGGCTGCTCTGGGAAGGAACCTTTTATAGCGTGGGGTGGGTCTATGAGCAATGATTGGGCAAAGTCATCGTGACATTCTCTAATCATGGCTCTGACAGTGTTCTGTGCCCTGAATGGGCAAAGCCTTCTTTGCTTCAGCCAATCAGGGCTTCTACTGTGCAGTACTCAGTGCATTGTGGGTGTCCGCAGGACAGTCAAACAGCCAATGTTCGGCCCAAACTCGTGCTCAGGCTTAACCATTTGCTCAATACTACACACGGAGAATGAATGAGTGAAAAACGATTATAATAATAAAAATAATAATAATAATAATAATAATAATAAAAATTATGACTTCTGCTTTAACCACTTGCTGACCAGCCACTGTCGTTATACGTAGCTGTATGGCGGCTCGCGCAGGTGCGCTTGTGGGTGGGCTGCACACTGCAGGAGCCGAGCAGGCTCAATGTCTGCCAGCGACCCGTGATCACTTAGTACAGTGGCAGAACGAGGATCTGCCTATGTGAACAAGGCGGATCCCCATTCTGACAGGGGACATGACAGAGATCTACTTATCCCAGTCATCGGGAACAGTGATCTCTCTCATCTCCCTGCCAGCTCATCCCCCTACAGTTAGAACACACCCAGGGAACACAGTTAACCCCTTGATCACCCCCTAGTGTTTAACCCCTTCCCTTCCAGTGTCATTTTTACATTGATCAGTGCTATAAAAATGCAATGATCAATGTAATAATGTAACTTGGGGTCAGATTTGTCAACTGCAATGTCGCAGTCCCACTAAAAATAGCAGATTGCTGCCATTACTAGTAAAAAAAAACAATAAAAAAAAATATACAAAGTCCCTACATTTATCCCATAGTTTGTAGACACTAACTTTTGCACAATCAATATACGCCTATTGCGATTTTTTTTTACCCAAAATATGTAGGAGAATATATATCGGTCTAAACTGATGCATATATTTGCTTTTTTATATATTTTTTTGGATATGTATTATAGTAAAAAGTAAAAAAAGATTTTTTTTTTTTTTCAAAATTGTTGCTTTGTTTATAGCGCAAAAAAAAAAAAAAAACACAAAAGGTGATCAAATACCAACAAAAGAAAGCTCTATTTGTGGGAAAAAGAGGACATCAATTTTTTTTGGGTACAACGTCGCACGACTGCGCAATTGTCAGTTAAAGCGACGCATTGCCATATCGCAAAAAATGGCCTGCTCATTAAGGGGGTAAATCCTTCCGGGGCTGAAGTGGTTAAAGCGGTAGTAAACTCAGTCTGACACATTTTCGGATTGCAACTAATCCCAGTTTAAAAAATGATTTCCTCTGCTTCTCCATCTCCTTACCTGCTTCCTTTTGTGGATATTGCCTTATTTATGTGTTGTGACGTCAGCCGCGCATGCTCCCTGTGTCTGCATTTTCCGGCAAGCTTAGACTGTGCCGGAAAATTGCAGGGTCTATGCCGGGGCTGCATCATTTCCTATAGTACACGTCAGCCCCGGCATCCCATGATATCTGGAGATCATTCTTCCTTGAGGGGAGTACAATGGGACTGCTTGGGACTCGATACGCATGCGTGAGACTTTCAACAAGTGAACAAACTATGGGCGGAAGTACAGCGCTGTATAGACACGGAAGACAGGAGTTAGAATGGCGCCGTCTAAACACTGAGGGGGAGCTTTTGATAACTAAAAGATTTTGACAGCAATCGATCTTTAAAAGCATGCTAGGTAGGATTTATAGATTATATATGTTTATAGGACTTTGATTATTGCTTAGATTATCGTTTTGTTTGTGAGTTTACTACCGCTTTAAATCGTTTTTTCGCAGAGCTATATTTATTAAGATTTGACAATACTATACATTCCAAAGAGGAATATTAAATGGAAGCCTTGACTAACAAAATGTGCTAAGTGAATATCTGCCACTACCAGATTTTACTTTTAGGTGCAATGACTGAAGACACAAAACAACTTCGAGTAGAAGGCCATTAAATTACTAGAAAATGAAACTGCTCTGCAAAAACATCTGTGTGCTGTGACAAGCACCAATTATTGCACACAATGCAGTTTGACCCACTAAAAAATGCCGCGAAAGGGTAACTTCACTTTAGTGGCAAAAAAAAAAATAGCAAATAAAGAATATAGTGTGTACAATTTTCTCAACAAAAGTGGAGTTACGCTTTAAACTTGCACTCACTTACTATAAATTGATTTGCAGTCTTCAGTGTATCTGCAACTGAAACTTACAATAAAAAAAATACTATGCCATGACATGATATTCTATCATTTTAAAGTAGATGTACTTGCAACTGGAATTTTTTCTTCTAAAACCAGCCTGTCAAATTCAGAAGAAAAAAAAAAAACTACAGAACAAAACAGAAAAAGCATAGGATATGGTACAGCTTGTCAGTATTGAAAACCATGGACAGATATTCAAAACCTTGGTTTGTTCATGGAAATTAACAGTTGAGAAGCTATAGGAAATGTAAAAAAAACTAAACAATAAAAATAGCAGTAATATAAAAACACAAGCTAAATCAGATTCCACATCTTCACACATCACGACAAGCCTTAAATAATATAATCTACAGTACAAATACTTAATTCAAGAATATCAAGGCATACTAAAAAGACAGTGGCATAGGTGTGCGCAGCTTATTGCATTAGGGTATGCACCCCAAAGCTCAAACGCACATGCATGTGTGCGCAAGTTTATATATAGAGCAGTGGAAGATGTCACTAGGGCAGAGATTGGTGTCAGTAGTAGTTTTTTCATATTTTATTTTTGCAAATTAATTTTTACAATTTTTTTGGAGCCCCATTAGGGGGCTTTGGTGAAATATCAGGGATCTAAATAAGGGAAATCTGATCCACACTGGATGATTGGAGTGTACCCTGGCACACCCTGTGCGCACACCTAAGGACAGTGGGGTTGACTTACTAAAGATAAACAGGTTATTTATAATATATATTTGCAAAGCGATATTTCCCAAGAGCATAGTGAATGTGGTGAAAGCACGAAAAAGCTCAAAGCAGCTCGAAAATGCACAAAAAAAATAAGAAAAAAAAATATTATAATAAAAAGATAAAATGAGTTGAGGGGAGAGTTTGTGGAAAAAAAATGATTATGCTCAAAAAAGCTCAAAATAAGCTTGAAGACACTCTCGAAAAACATGCAAAAGAGCACAAAAAAGCACAAGCTTCTTCAAGCTTTTAGGCAGACAAAATAAAAGCTCAAATGCCTCTAAAACCAGCTTTTTTTTTGAGCCGCAATGTGCATGAGCCCCAACAATGGTTAGTTTTTCCTTTCTTTCTTTCTTTACAGAAACCTTCTCCTACATTCACAGAAAACAATGCAAGGATTTTTGTCAGTGGAGGAGGAGGGTGAAATGGTCAGGTGCCAGTCAGGACCCTCTTCAATGTACTGCAATGCAAGAGTGGAGGCAATTAACCCATGCAGTGTTAGAAGTTCAGTGCTGTTAAGTGGAGGTAGCTTCACTAGAGAGATGATTTCTAGCAGTAATAAGCAGAACAAATTACAGGCAAGTTATACGACTGAACTGTAGCCAAGAAAAAAATAAATAAAAAATAGACGTTATAGTTAAATCGCTGGCACAAAAACTCATTTAAATATATTCCTCAATGTCCGTAGAGGATATAAATCCACTGCATGTGCATTAAATGCCTTTGAAAAACAGTCATTACCTTGTAGAGTAGTAGTGACATTATCACTGTAATGCATACAGTCTGGGTAGAGAGCAGAGCTATGGAAGGGACCCAACAGGCTCCACCCACTACAGACAGCCTGTAGAAAACTACAGGGGGGGTGGATAAAAGACCAGTCACCTTGCAGAAGCAGAGATAGCAGCAGCGAATGGTCTTTATTACAAGATAGTTCCTGCACAAATGCAAAATATACACAGAGAATAGCAAGTTTAAATTAAGATACACATGACTGTTCATTTAGACAATATTTTTACACACACACACACACACACACACAATCTCACAATCTCACTGAAGAAATGACACTTTGCTACAATGTAAAGTAATGAGTGTACAGCTTGTATAAGTGTGTAAATTTGCTGTCCCCTCAAAATAACGCAACACACAGCCATTAATGTCTAAACCGCTGGCAACAAAAGTGAGTACACCCCTAAGTGAAAATGTTGGGCCCAATTAGCCATTTTCCCTCCCCTGTTTCATGTGACTCGTTCGTGTTACAAGGTCTCAGGTGTGAATGGGGAGCAGGTGTGTTAAATTTGGATTTATCGCTCTCACTCTCTCATATTGGTCACTGGAGGATCAACATGGCACCTCATGGCAAAGAACTCTGTATCTGAAAGAAAGAATTGTTGCTCTACATAAAGATGGCCTAGGCTATAAGAAGATTATAAGACCCTGAAACTGAGCTGCAGCACTGTGGGCAAGACCATGCAGCAGTTTAACAGGACAAGTTCCACTCAGAACAGGCCTCGCCATGGTCGACCAAAGAAGTTGAGCGCACATGCTCAGTGTCATATTCAGAGGTTGCCTTTGGGAAATAGACATATGAGTGCTGCCAACATTGCTTGCTGTTGAAGGGTTGGGGGGGGGGGGTCAGCCTGTCAGTGCTCAGACCATACACAGCCCACTGCATCACATTGTTCTGCATGGCTGTCATCCCAGATGGAAACCCCTTCTAAAGATAATGCACAAGAAAGACCGCAAACAGTTTGCTGAAGACAAGCAGACTAAGGACATGGATTACTGGAACCATGTCCTGTAGTCTGGTGAGACCAAGATAAACGTATTTGGTTCAGATGGTGTCAAGCGTGTGTGGCAGCAACCAGGTGAGGAGTACAAAGACAAGTGTGTCTTGCCTACAGTCAAGCATGGTGGTGAGAGGGTCATGGTCTGGGGCTGCATGAGTGCTGCCAGCACTGGGAAGCTACAGTTCATTGAGGGAAACATGAATGCCAACATGTACTGTGACATACTGAAGCAGAGCACGATCCCCTCCCTTCAGAGACTGGGCTGCAGGGCAGTATTCCAACATGATAACGACCCCAAACACACCTCCAAGATGACCCCTGCCTTGCTAAAGAAGCTGAGGGTAAAGGTGATGGACTGGCCAAGCATGTCTTCAGACCTAAACTCTATTGAGCATCTGTGGGGCATCCTCAAACAGAAGGTGGAGGAGCGCAAGGTCTCTAACCTCCACCAGCTCCGTGATGTCATCATGGAGGAGTGAAAGAAGACACCAGTGGCAATGTGTGAAACTCTGGTGAACTCCATGCCCAAGAGGGTTAAGGCAGTGCTGGAAAATAATGGTGGCCACACAAATATTGACACTTTGGGCCCAATTTGGACATTTTCACTTAGGGGTGTACCCACTTTTGTTAGCGGTTTAGACATTAATGGCTGTGTGTTGAGTTATTTTGAGGGGACAGCAATTTACACTGTTATACAAGCTGTACACTCACTACTTTGCATTGTAGCAAAGTGTAATTTCTTCAGTGTTGTCACGTGAAAATATAGAATAAAATATTTACAAAAAGGGGGTATACTCACTTTTGTGAGTTACTGTGTGTGTATATATATATATATATATATATATATATATATATATATATATATATATATATATATATATTTTTTAATAT
>BLSH010167782.1:16652-29291 GCA_018402905.1 Glandirana rugosa | reverse complement strand
AGAGACATCGACGTTCGTAACACTTTATTTAGGAAAAGTACGTAATCCACACTATACACATTTTAAGGTGGTTTATATTGTCATCTTCCTTCGTTAGCATTTTATTTTGGAATGTAAAGTTCGTATTTATACCGTTTTGACGTAACAAATAAAAAAGGCGTATTCTAGTAAATTGGTAACGACTAGATGTAAAAAGAGTACTTATGTCCAGCAGAAGAAGGGGAAAAAAAAAAAAAAAAAAAATTTCTAATAAGATAGGGGTTTATTGCGTCAACTCAGGTTTCATCAACATTTATCACAACTCGCTTGGGCCTGACATTGCAAGCCCAGGCATGGCTTGAAAGCCCACAGGCACCGTGCCTGGGCCTGGGCCTGTAAAGTTTTTAGCAAGCCCAAGCCAGGCCCACCCGAACGATTTTTGAAATGTCCGGGTCCGGGTCCGTGCCACGGACACCCGAAAGTTCGGTACGGACCCGAACGTTACAGTCCGGGTTCGCTCAACACTATTTACAACTACTTTGGACTCAACTGCGTTATTTGGGGATAGAATAATCTTTAAAAAAAAAAAAAAAAAAAAGGGGAAGAAGACGACCTGTATTCATGAGAAAAATGTAGATCAGCAATGGTTAAATGATCTTATGCGGAAAAAATAAACAATGCAGTTTTGCCATATTTATGCTTGAAATGTAAGGTTTTATTTTACGATTGCTTCCTTCTACTGTTATATTTGGTGGAATTTTACACATATCACACCTAATGCATGAAAAGGATTTATTTCACAATGCTTGCAGCTACAGAGATTAGTAAAGGCTTGTTTTAAAGTCCATTTTTCGGCTTCTTACGAATATGTAAAATGTGTTTTAAATTGAGCATTTGAAATAATGTATGAGCAGAGCCTCCAGTAAAACCATAATGTAAAAATAATCAGTGGGTTCAGAGCTATAGACAGCTGGGAAAATATGAACATCTTCAATTTTCATTTAAGGTCAGCTTTACACCTTTGCATTGTGGTAGCACACTGCCACAGTGCATGGCAATGCACGCATTATGGTGTAGAGCATTGCTGAACTATTCTTCTTCAATGGCACCCCAGCACATTAAAACAAAAGCTGCCTTAACACAACTTAATTTAATGAGCAACTTGATAAGCATTACAACACAGTTAAAAATCCAGTACAGTAGACCACACAAGAAAAGAAGAGGCCCAAAAGCTTGATCTTGTCTCTACTTGTCAGTAGTCTCCAACCACATTGAAATACTAATAGGGAATCTGAGGATTTTGGAGGGAGGGTAGTTTTTGCTTATACATGTTTCAATCATATTAGATGAGAATCTTCACTCTGAGTGCTGGTTCACACAGGGGCAACTAGTCAGGGGACCTAGTCGTGCTCTGTGCAGTACAATGGAACCATTCTAACAGGAGCGACTCAAGTCGCTCTGACTTAGAAAAACTTAGAAAAAGGTTCCTGCACTACTTCATACAGAAGTCTTTTGCAAGCCGTGCTGAAGTTGCGCTACATGGGGCGGTTTCAAAGCTGGATGAGAAATCGGGCGACTTTGAAGCCGCCTGTCAGAAAATGCAACCTGTAGCCCCCTATCGGAACGCCTGTGCCCATGCGTAGGTGAGAGCGCACGTGCGGATGCGTGCCGTCACTGGCGCCAGTCTATTTGAACGGTCAGCACCAGAAAACAAGTGCTGTCCGTTCTACAGCGTTCCTGAACCTGTGACCCCGTGACCTGTTTATTGGAGCTTCCTGTTACCTGTGACCCAAATATCCTCTGACCTGCTTGTTATCTGCCTGCACCGACCCCGGCTTGTCTACGACCACGTCTCTGCCTGACCCCTGTGTACTTCTGCTGCCTGTCTGTTGCCAACCCTGCTTGTACCAGACCATCCATCTGCCTGCTCCTTCTGTACCGCATTGTCAGCCCATTACCGACCTGGCCTGCATCAGTCAGCATGAGTTCTTCAGTGGACCTTCACCTACCATTCGTGACCCAGTCCAACCCTCGTGCCACCCTGCACTCCTGGGTCACCTGTCTACTCTACCAGGGGCTCCCGAATCAGGGTAGCAAGAGGTCGCCCACTGCATAAGCCAGACCTCTAAAATCAGGTACGCGACACCGCTCCTGTGTGAACCAGGACTTAGAAAATTCACTTCAGTTATCCAATCAAGAAAAGCATCATTGGTTATTCGAAAGAGACAGTAATTTGCTTTTCATGTGATCTGATAATTGATGTGAATATATTTACACATTTTTTGAGTGAAGATTCTCAACTCCTTTAGTAAACTAATCTAATGGTTTGGGACTTTAGAAAACGTTTATATATTTGTAACAATGGTTTTTATCAGTGCACAACTAAAATTGAAGTAAATTGAAATCAAAGTCATCATTTAGAGACAAGGTTTAGCTACTGGTCATTAATAGAGTTGAGCGAACCCGAACTGTAAAGTTCGGGTCCGTACCGAACTTTGGGGTGTCCGGGACCCGAACATTTGAAAAAAGTTCAGGTTCGGGTATTTGATCCCACCTGTTGAATAGCTGCAGGGCAGCCAATCAACAAGCATTTCACTGGTTTGCCCTTAGAAGACATCACAGCCATGCCTTCTAATGGCATGGCTGTGATTGGCCAGTGCATCATGTGACCCAGCCTCTGTATAAGCTGGAGTCACGTAGTGCTGCATGTCACATGCTCTCAGGCTAGTGTAGGGAGAGGATGCTGCCGGCGCTGTGAGGGACAGATTGCAGATATAATAACATCTCATCCTGCATTATAGAATGATCCGATTCTGGACTAGGTAGAGATTACTACTACTGCTTTGAGGGACAGATTGCAGATCTCATCCTGCATTACAGAACGA
The DNA here is from genome assembly GCA_018402905.1 of Glandirana rugosa. NCBI lineage: Eukaryota > Metazoa > Chordata > Amphibia > Anura > Ranidae > Glandirana > Glandirana rugosa. Next base: position 26,427 of record BLSH010167782.1, on the reverse strand, counting down.
TCTGATTCTGGACTAGGTAGAGTCTACTGCTTTGAGGGACAGATTATTGTTCCAAAATCAACTCCTAGTTCTATAGGGTCAGGTTCCTGCTGTTGCTGAAAGGGACAGATTATTGTTCTAAAATCATCACCTACACTGCCATGGTCACGGCCTAGTCAACCTCTAGGCTCCTACTCCACATCCACCCCCCTTGCCATTTTTTTTTTTTTTCTATTTGATTTTAAGTTATTTTCCCTATCCCCATTTTTTTGTAGGCCACTTGTCCTACTCTTACCCCAATTTTACATCCTTTTGCAGCCCTGTAGCACTTGCTAGGACTTTTTTACAGCCATTTTTGTGCCAAAAAGTTTGGGTCCCCATTGACCTCAATGGGGTTCGGGGTCAAGTTCGGTACCAAACCCGGACTTTTTCGCGAAGTTCAGCCGAACCCGAACATCCAGGTGTCCGCTCAACTCTAGTCATTAATAGACCCCACTACTTCTTTGCTTGACACTACTTAAAGAGGAATTGAGCTAAAAATGTGAAGACCTACAGTGTTCTAGGGAACCTTTTATTTTAATTGTACATAAGCAGCACCCTGAAAAAAACTCATGTCTTCAATTTCTGTAAAATAAATAGCAGTGCACTTCCTGACGTGCAACAGTTCCTATGGCCCTATAGCTGTAGGTCTGCTGTGTGAGAGGCATTACTACATCTGCTTGCTAGGCTCACAAGAGGGGATAAAATAGACTTTGTAGTCATTTAATGGATTCTATAAAATAAATTGTTCTGAAAGCAGATCTTTCTAGTAAAAAAGTATAATATATTTCACAAAATTTACAAGTCCATTCACACAGAATTATGCAATAAAAAACTAAACAAAATGGCCTTCTAAATATTGATTTGAAGGATGTAAAATCTAGATATTGAAGACAGTATTAAAATGCTTAATATATACCAACATTTTCCCCATATTGTTGACAGCTATTCCAAGGCTCCAGAGTAAAAGAAAAAAAAAAAAAATACATTTTTCAATGTGCTGGCTGTTTATATTACTTCATGCTTGTAAAAGGCTATTAACGTATCCTTCACGCCCAGCCAAAAATGTTCCTATTTTTCCCAGAGGCCAAGTTATCAGCACATAGCAAAAAGGAAAAAAAACAGAAGGCGCGTCTAAGTGCAGTAATAAAGAGAATTTATTCATAAAAAGCGGTTAAAAACACGTACAATGTAGTTGATCAAATGAGCATATCAGTCAGCATAATAGGCATCTGATGAACTTACGGAACCACACTGGAATGTATAGACCAGAGCTGACGTCAAGGGGGCAGTAATCAGAGCATGCACAATTCACTCCTTCATCAGACCTGTGATGAAATCTCCACTCTACAGATATCTTCTCCAGTTAAGACCCTATGTCAACAGGTACAATTATCACTCTCCTTATACAAACCTGCATATAGAGGAAGTTGCTCCTTTCCAACGCCCACTGAACCACCTGTCCCCTGGACCCTATTCCCTCTCAAATACTACAGTCACCCTCTGACTCTATCCTACACTCTCTAATTCACATCTTCAATCTCTCTCTCCTGGCATCTTCCCCAATGATCTAAAACATTCACTGGTCACCCCCATACTCGAAAAGCCATCTTTGGATCCTACCAATCTTAACAATCTATGCCCTATCTCCTTGCTCCCCCTTTTCTCTAAATTGCTTGAACGCCTGGTCTACAACCAACTGAGGGACCACCTCATTGAGAATAACCTTCTTGATCCCCTTCAATCTGGATTTTGCTCTCTCAACACTTCACAGAAACCACCCTTTTAAAAAAACTCACAAAATGACCGACTAACCGCAAAAAAAACAATGGAAACTACTCTGTACTCCTACTTCTGGACCTTTCAGCTGCTTTTGATACAGTTGACCTCTCCCTCCTCCTCAAAAAAAACTTTACTCTCTCGGTCTCTGTGACTGTGCTCTTCGGTGGCTCGCATCCTACCTACCCCAATGCACCTTCAGGGTCACGTACAATTCTACTTCCTCCTGTCCTTTCTCTGTTGGGGTCCCTCAACGTTCGGCTCTTGGACTTCTCTTATTTTCAATATACACCTGCTCCCTGGGCCAGCTGATAGCCTCCCACGGCTTTCAATATCATTTCTACGCTGAAGACACCCAAATCTACCTCTCCACCCCTCAACTCACTACATCAGTCTCCTCACACATCACTAACTTACCAACAGACATATCTGCCTGGATGTCACACCAATTCCTCAAACACATTTTTTCTAAAACTGAACTCATAATATTTCATCCCCCACGTGCCTCTTCCCCTGACTTCTCTGTCTAGAACAATAGCACAACCGTCCACCCATCCCCACATGTCAGGGTGCTAGGTGTTATCCTGGACTTTGAACTCTCCTTTTAGCCCAACATCCAATCACTTTCCAAAGCTTGCCGCCTCAACCTTCGCAACATCTCTAAACTGCATCCCTTTCTAACCAATCAAACCACAAAGCTCCTGATTCACTCCCTGGATATCTCTCGCCTCGACTACTGCAACTCCCCCCTCATTGGTGTCCTTTAATTAGACTATCCCCCTTTCAGTCCATCATGAATGCTGCTGTCAGACTCATCCACCTTACAAACTGCTCAGCGTCTGCTACCCCTCTCTGCCAATCGCTCAAATTAAATTCAAAATACTAACAATAAAGTTACAAAGCACCATCCACAACTCTGCTCCCAACTACATAACTAGCCTAGTCTCAAAATTCCAACCTAATCGTCCTCTTTGTTCCTCCCAAGACCTCCTGATCTCCAGCTCCCTCATCACCTCCCATATTCTCCTCCAGGACTTCCCCTGAAAAAAAACAAAAAAAAGGAGGCGCCTCTATGCAGCATTTTTAGACTTATTTTAATTTTTGAATTATTTTTTTTTATTTTTTTCATTGTTTAATTGTATATTCTTATTTAATTTATTCTATTTTTTTAAAAAATATCAGTTTTTTCATTCAATATGTCTACTATAGTATTTTGCTACCATAACTACAAGATGTCAAATTATATCTAGCCCCTTTTTTCAGACTGATCAGTCTTAATATTTATACACTGATGACACTATCCAATTAGAGACAACCAGTAGCTTCAGTGGGCTACAAAAAGATGGCGGCACGCCATCATTAACCTGATGAAAGAGTGCGACTGCCTTTACATCGCGGCCCATATGCTCAGAAACGCGTTGTGAATAGATGACATCATCCCACTGCGACTGGTGGAATCAGTGTTCCAAGCCTCGTTCTGGACCTCCCATTGCCAGCACAGAGACGAACATTCTCTTCACCATAGATGGATGGTTCTTTCAGAAAGCTTGGACAGAGGTTCCTGGAGTCTCGGGTTTGATGCCTGCTCTTAACCGGTTGAGTTACCTCCCGGTGTTCATGTGCCATACTTTTTATTTACATGTGAGTAGCCAATTGGCTTATGTGTGCTTTTAATAAATTTTACAAAACGGGTTACACTTGGAGGCGCCTTTTTGTTTTTTTGTCTACAGGTGTGGCTTGGCGTCCTCCCCACTGAGAGCAGCCCTGAGTGTTTAACCAGACTCTCTTCTCGTAATATCACTATAGTCACATTCTTTGGACATTATGGACTTAATGTATATACACGTTAGATTGTGTATTCCATACACCTACTGATGTGCCTTTTATTTGTTTTAGGACTTCTCCTGAGCCTCTCCCATCCTCTGGATTTCCCTACCCCAATCTGTCAGGCTGTCTCCAAATCTATCCACTTTCAGGCGATCCCTGAAAACGTCTCTTCAGAAAAGCCTATCCTGCCTCCACCTAACAACTGTACTTTTAATTTTCCTCATCAGCTCATCCTCCACAGTCTTTACCCTTTTGTATCACTTGACCCTCCCTACTAGATTGTAAGGAGCAGGGCCCCCCAATTCCTCCTGTATTAAATTGTTTTGTAATTGTACTGTCTGCCCTAATGTTGTAAAGCGCTGTGCAAACTGTTGGCGCTATGTAAATCCTGTATAAAATAATAATAATAATAATAATAATAATAATACTACTGACTGATATGCTCATTTGATCAACTACATTGTAAGTGTTTTTAACCGCTTTTTATGAATACTCCTTAACCACTTCAGCCCCGGAAGGATTTCCAGCTTTAGGACCGGAGCCCTTTTTGCGATTCGGCGCTTTAACTGAAAATTGCACGGTCATGCGACGTTGTACCCAAACAAAATTTGCGTCCTTTTTTTACCACAAACAGAGCTTTCTTTTGGTGGTATTTGATCGCCTCTGCGTCATTTCTGATCGCCGCTATAAACAAAAGAAGAGTGACAATTTTGCAAAAAAACCCCAATTTCTTACTTTTTGCTAAAATACAAATCCAAAAAAAAAAAATATATATATAAAAAAACATTTTTTTTCACCGTTTTTGGCCGATTTATATTCTTCCTCATATTTGTGATAAAAAAAAAAAAAAAAATCGCAATCGGTGTTTATTGATTGGTTTGCGCAAAAGTGGTCGCGTTTACGGATGATGAGAATTCATTTTTGGGGTTATTTTTTTTTTAATTTTTTGCTAGTAATGGCGGCGATCTGCGATTTTTAACGGTACTGCGATATTTCAGTGGACATGTCGGACCATTTTGACACTTTTTTGGGACCATTGGCATTTATACAGTGATCAGTGCTATAAAAATGCACTGATTACTGTGTAAATGCCATTGGCAGTGAAGGGGTTAACCTGCAGGGGGCGCTCTAAGGGTTAACTGTGTTCCCTGGGCGTGTTCTAACTGTGGGGGGACTGCCCTAGCTGGGGAAGGGAAGTGGTCACAGCCTCCATATACAGGAAGGCTGTGATCACAGCCCTTCCCCCTTCACAGAACGGAGGTCTGTGTTTACTTACACGGACCTCCGTTCCTTCACTCCGGGGGGGCCATCGCGGGTAGCCGGCGGCAATCGAAGCCACCGCACCCGCTCCCTGGCCCTCCCCGAACACAGTGACCACGCGGGCGCGCCCCCGGCGGCGCACGCGCGCTCACAGTGCGCGTTATCGCAGCCGCCGTCGTATGACGGCAATTTGCGATAACGAACCACCTTGTCGCCGTCAACCTGCGGTTGGCGGTCGGCAAGTGGTTAATACTGCACTTAGAAGCGCCTTCTGTTTTTTTTCCCTTTAGTTTCTTCCAGAGTTGCTTCCTCTACCTGCCTCCTTCCCTTAACTTTGATGTTGAAGCTGATGTGATAATAATCTAGTACAGTTCACTGGAGGGCATTTCCCGAAAGAAGCACCCTATTCCTCCTGTTTTTATCAGTGCATAGCAGCCTACTATTATTCCAGGTATACATGCTTAAAAAAGATATATGCTGAATTGCTGATCATTATACCTATGAGGAAAACGGCATCCAATTTTTATTAAGTTGGCTCTTAAAGTCTAAAGCTACAACTTTTTTTCTTTAGTGTTGAAGGGGAAAAGGGTTAGAAAATTGTCAGTTTTTTTTTGCCGTCTGTGGTAAATCCCCTCTAGGGAGATTCACCTTCTCAATTTGTAGTGGGGACAATAGGTACCATGTCAAAAGTGAAGGAAAATCACAAATTTGATCACTGCAAAAAGAATAGAGGTGAGGACAGCTGTTCCAGTGATAATAGTCTTTGAAGGGATTTCCCACTTAGGAAAGATGTTTACTTTGTTAGGTCTACTGAACAGGAAGCATATGAACTAGCTTCAAATGGAAAGACAAAAAAAGGGTGGGGTTTAACTATTGCCTAGTTGTGGTTTTACAATTAAATCAGTACATGTATGACCATTTTTATTTAGAGATCTTAATAGAAAGGTAGAGGCCAAGTTACATAGCAAAAATATAGATTATATGTCTTTGGGTTGATTTGCTAAAGGCTAATAGGTTGTTTACTTTGCAAGATAATTTTCCTTTAGATTAGTGAATAAGGTCCCTGGCTCGATACTCTGCTGAAGCTTTCCCACTTCTTCACTGTCCCCGGCTAGTGAAAAAAGATGCTCTGGTACTTCTTCAGACTTCCAATACACTGGCCTCTGATAAACAGGAGTGGTTGTCCCTTTGTGGCAACGGCTTCCCCTTTACCTTTGACCTTGGTCCTTGCGTGCCTCTGGCAACAGGAGTGGTCATCCCTTATGGCAACTGCTTCTCCTTCGCCTCTGGCACCAACTTGGTTCTCCCTGCGGCTGAACCTCTGCAACTTGGTTGAGCTCCCGACCTGAAGCCCAAACCCAGTGCTGCTTCTCACAGTCCTGGATAGGCCTCAGACCGCCTAGCAGTCAGGTGCTCCCAGATGGGCCTCAGGCTTCTGGCCTAGCAAACGGGGGCAATACAACACAACACATGTCCACCCTGATGGCCTGTCTAGGTGGCACAGAACCCCGATCACCTGACTCCTCCCGAATAAACAGGCTCTCCCAGCAGGCCATGGGGCCCAAAGAAACTTCTACCAATTGGCTGGGACAACCTATCCACTCCTAACCCGAACTCACTATGCCCTTGTCATTCTAATACCTCCGGCAATGCCACCTACTGACAAAAGAGAGGTGCACCCAATTCAGGTTTAAGGCAAAAGTCAGTGGATCACTCTAACCATTAGCCAGGCTAGTTACCACCTAGCAGAACTAAATTTGCGAGCAGCCCTGTTTGGGACCAGGGTGCTACAGCAGTATAAGAACTTTTAAACACTGAGCAACAAGGCAGGATGTGGGAATGCCATCAATAGGAGTTTTTTTTATGAGTCTAGCCACAAATAGCCTACAGGTATGGAAATTGCATTAAAAAAACAATTTTCAAAGCTGCATGTTTTTTCCCTATTTGAACCCCTTGACTGCACAGTCAATTTTATTATCACGGTGAACTAAGCCTTGGAACCAGAAGATTCTGTACATTTGTCAAAGTTGTGACATACAGTATTTGAACCAAATACTTAAAACAGACCTTTCCCACCTTCATTTAAAATAACTCAGCATGCCACTCTGCATGCTGAAATGAAGTCATCCTACTTTCATTAGTTAAAATGTTAAGTTCCCCTTTTTATAAAAAATGAAAAAGGTAAACTAACCCTGAAAAGCCTTCCACATCCTGTGATGATGTAGCCTTCCTGGAATGCATCTGTGAGAAAATGGCTTACCAGCGCCTCACTCCACAAGCTTTTCCACCTTTTCACTTAGTTGGTCCTATGCCATTCTCTTTCCCCCACTAGTTGCTATAATGGGCTGCACACTCAATCTTCACTACACAGCCACCAGGCAGGTAATAGTGAGCAGTGATTGATCAATATGATCGCATGCAGAATGAGAGAATGAGCCTTCTTCTGAAACCTGATTCCTAAGAAAAGAAGAGATTTTCATTGACCAATTACAGCTCACCATTGCCTGCACTGTGATGCTACACAGCTGCCGAGGCTGTGTAGTGAAGATTTTGAGGGCGTATTTACGGTGACTTCCTGGGGTAACTGGAGAATGACATTAGACATGCTAACTACAGCGGAGAGCGGGAGTGGGGGTGAGGAGGATTTTTAAAGTTATTTCACCTTTTTCTTTTTATGCTTTTTATTTACAACTACTGTTTTTCCACTTCCTTGTTGAATGAGGCACTGGTGATGTAGCCCTGGCCTCACAGCAGCACCCCAAGAAGGCTATAATCACCAGCGCCGTCCTAGGAAATCCCATCTGTAAACTTCAAATTAATTTTTCCCCCCTTCAGATGAAGTGCTCTGTTACATGTTCCAGGAGGCAGACTCAAGTTCCAGAAAGTAAAGGGATATGAATTCTGTGGTATGGTGAAAATGGCCACCGTGAGAAGAAAGGGTAGGAAAAGAAAAATAAAAAAATTAAAAAGCCTTCAATTATCTATAAATATCTGTTTGTAGATTGCCATTACTAAACATTTCTAAAGGCGCCTTTGTTATGACTTTTCGGAGAAGGGTCAAATTCCTCTTTAAATGTATGGCACACCTTAAGAACATTGGCATTTGCCCAATACATAATCTATGTGTGTGTGATTAATAAAAGGAAATAAACACCCTTAATGTTACATCAGCAGCTCAAAGACCAGCCTGAAAACGCATTTATGAACACATATTGTAAGAGCAGATTTAAATTTTAAATGAAAAGATGTGGGGATATAAAATCTCTGGCGTTAAAACATGCAATTTAATTAGCTTATGTGTTTTGATGTAAAAAAAATAAAAAATAAAAATAGGGAAGAGCTTTCATGGCTCTGCTAATGTAACTCATTGACACTGTCATCCACCTTCAATTTTCTACCATTAGCAAGAATGGATTGCATTATTCTATTACAGAGTATCTGATTATTTTTATGAGAAGGCACTTCGATCAAAAAGTCAAATGCACAGCTATCTTTCCTCAATTTATCTACACAATTCTGTATTCATCTATGACACTAAAACATATTTAAAGATTACATTACACTTTGTAGAAATCAGTTTTCACTGCAGCACCAACCATAAAATACAAACATAACTGTTAAATACTACCTGAACCAATAATTGCATGTTGTTAGAAACAAATAAACCCAACTTTAAGATTTTTAAGGATTTATTCTACCACAGTGCCTGCAGACACAGTGATCAATGAGAGTTGTTTTAGAGCTTTTAATAATAATATTCAAATATTTTAAAGGTCCGTAGTCAAGGCAGAGGTTCCACAGTTAAGTTGGCTATTTACCAAAAATGCATGTAAGCAGGGCATCCCTAGACCATGTTCTGACTCAGGCTTCAAAAGGAATGTTGCCTTTTAACCAGTTATACGTTCTGACCTTGGAAAAGACACTCTCCATTCAAAACCAAGGCTAGTTATGACACATTAGAGAAAATTTATGTTTATTTTACATCCCCATCTGTTCACAAAATTGCCATGTTGCTAAGATGTAGGTGAGGTTACGGTATAATTAATTAGTCAAGGAGACACCACTTTTACAGGCATGTAGACAAAAATTAAACATTTTTCTTTACCATTACTCTTAATTATTGATAAAACCTTAAAAGTCTCTAAAGAAATATCCCCACCCTGCAAGTTAAGCATGAATAAAAAAAAAAAAAAAAAAACAACACAGCAAGGTAATCTATTGCAGCTAACCAGTCAGTTACAGTACCTGCCTTAAGCCTCGTACACATGATGCGACGGACATACAACCGAACGGACCAAATCGTATGTTGGCTGATGTATCTTGCGTACTGAGATGCACTAAACGATCGTACGACCAAGCCAAACGTAGTGACATGTTACCAACGTATAAAGAGAAAGTTCAGGTGCATGTAATTTGTGAATTAGGAACGTAGGTTTCCCAGAACAGACACTTCTGGGCGTTCCTGACTTCTGAGCATGCGTGTTTTGCACAGTACAACTTGTTGGACCAACTTCTCTGTACACACGGTACAACAGTCGTACGACCGCTTGTTGGTACAACCAAAGTTTTCTAGTTTGCTCATCCAACTCCTGTTGTGCGACCTTCATACGTTGGCTGTTCTAATTGCGCATACTAACGGTCGGATGATCGTACAACGAGCGGTCTTATGACCATTTTCATACGACCGTCGCACCGTGTGCACGAGGCTTTAGTTATCTTTTTGGGGCTTTTCCCTAATTTATTTGCACCTGGTTATTCTTCCAGTAACACACTTCTTGTCCTAGTACTTGTTCACGATTCTGTGTCTATATAGAAACAGCATAGTCACCCTAAAGGCCTGTACACACGATCCAAAAATCGGACGAAAAATACCACATACGATGCGATTGTA
>BLSH010167782.1:2801-16642 GCA_018402905.1 Glandirana rugosa | reverse complement strand
TATGTTGTCCGTTGTACGCTAAACCCGGCAAGCCAGCATGCTAGTAACGTAGCACACATGCTCCGGAATGAACGGAAAACTAAGAACCATACCTTTCGAACCCGTATGACCCGTCGTACTAACCGGGGGTTTGTTTGTCTCTCTCTCCGCGGAAGATTCACGTCTGTCATGTTTTACATTATCCAATCATGCTGCCCAGTATGCCCAAGCTTTCCATACCAAGAATCAAAAGGCAAGTAAGGCCTCGTACACACGATGCAATGATCGTACGACCGAACGGCCCAAATCGCATGTTGCCTGTTGTATCTCGCGTACTGACATGCACTAAGCGATGGTACGACCAAGCCGAACATAGTGACATGTTACAAGCATATAAAGAGGAAGTTCAGGTGCATGTAATTTGTGAATTAGGAACGAACTGATGCTTCCGGGTGTTCCTGACTTCTGAGCATGCGTGTTTTGCACAGTACAACTTGTTGGACCAACTTCTCTGTACACACGGTACAACAGTCGTACGACCGCTTGTTGGTACAACCAAAGTTTTCTAGTTTGCTCATCCAACTCCTGTTGTGCGACCTTCATACGTTGGCTGTTCTAATTGCGCATACTAACGGTCGGATGATCGTACAACGAGCGGTCTTATGACCATTTTCATACGACCGTCGCACCGTGTGCACGAGGCTTTAGTTATCTTTTTGGGGCTTTTCCCTAATTTATTTGCACCTGGTTATTCTTCCAGTAACACACTTCTTGTCCTAGTACTTGTTCACGATTCTGTGTCTATATAGAAACAGCATAGTCACCCTAAAGGCCTGTACACACGATCCAAAAATCGGACGAAAAATACCACATACGATGCGATTGTACGATAATCGGATGGTTAGTACACAGCTTACGAGAGCCGATTATGACAGTTCATCAGATAATATTCGATCGGACAAGCATGAAAATTTTGATTGCATGGTGCTCGATCATTTAATTAGTACATTTGTCGTCCGACAATACAATACAAATACACTACAACACATGACATCACTTCCGATTTTTTATTCTGTCGTACAAGAATATTCGTGACTTTAGTACACTCTTCCAATTCGATCTGACATTCGCATGCAAAAAAAAAAAAAAAATACGGATGATCTGTCGTCCGATTTTCGGATCGTGTGTACGGGGCATTAGACAGGACAAAAGAGACCTTAGCCTCTTCTTCAAAAACAGAAGGGAGGGGTTCTGTGTTCCTAGAACAAAGATCATAGATAATTTAGAATGTAAGGGAGAAGGCTGCACCAAAAGGCAGAGAGCACAGATCATGATCAGCTGTAGACCATAGAGGTCTTGCAAATTTAAAAAATGAGAACTTACTCTGATGGGGCCCTTTGATGGTGTTGTCTGATAGACAACTTTCAGCCCATACCAAATAAAAATAGCCATCTGTGCATGCCATTATTTAAGTAAGGCTTCATGCACACTTGAGGAATTTGGATCACGGGTGGAATTGCCAGGATTCTTCCTGCGATTCCTGAATCGCTGCAAAACACGGAAAGCATTTTGATGCCATGGTTTCTTAATAGTACCCAAAATGTGGTGCGATTTTGCTGCAATTGTTGAGCAACAAATCGCTCTTTTTGAGCAAAAATCGCAAACGCTCCTGTCTCTGTGCCAAGATTTGGTACATGAGCTTCTTTGGAGTGTTTTTGGAACAGAGGGAGGCTCATTCAAATGAATGGTGTCGCTCCAAAAACGCTCCACTAAAAAAGCCAAAAAAAATAAATAAATAAAATGCGCAGCAACAACTTTCCCTGCGCTACACTCAGGTGTGAATGGAGCCTAAAGTCTTCTATTTCCAAAATATTAATGATCTGCTGTAGTGCTTAATTTTAGAAACAGAAACACACAGTATAAAAGTGACTGCAAAAAAAAAAAAAAAGACCACGTGGTCCGAGTATGGATCTATGTTTGTCCCAAGCATGTATGAATCGACCTACTGTTGACTGACTCACTACTTATGCTGGAAGACCAAGCATCAGCTACCCTTTCCCTTCTTTCCTCCCGAATCCTCTCCCTTAGACCAGTGTTCCCCAACCCTGTCCTCAAGGCCCACCAACAGGTCATGTTTTCAGGATTTCCCTCAGATGAATCAGCTGTGGTAATTACTAAGGCAGGGAAACTGATCAAATCACCTGTGCAAAATAATGGAAATCCTGAAAACATGACCTGTTGGTGGGCCTTGAGGACAGGGTTGGGGAACACTGCCTTAGACCTTTCACCATTTTTGTTACCAGTCTCTGGACTCATTTGATTATCTGATCAATGTCTTTTTTGTAAGGGAGGTTTGCAGAACTGGACACAGTATTCTCTAAATGAGGTCTCGCTAAAGATCTATAGAGGACTCAGGACCTCCTTCCTCCTGCTGGTGATCCCTCTACTGATACAACCCAGAATTCTATTTGCTTTTCCCACTGCCTTTGCTCATTTTGCAATCTGAAATAAGTACCCCCAAATCTTCTCGGTCGTAGATTTTACTTTCATGTAAAGCCACCATTAGTAAAATTGAGTGGACAAAAGATCTTAGAAATGGTACAGAAGGATCTATACCTTACATTCTTAACACGATTGGAAGTTATACTTTGATGAAATATTGTGTGTATTTTATGTACTTACAAAATGTTTAATCGCTACTGCCACTCAAAGATCCCATTAGCCGAAGACTCACTTATGTAGTAAACGTATTTGACTGTTACAGCACAATGTCATTTGGCATCTCTGCCACGCCGATGGCTGTATTTTAGAAGGGTCAGCTGTAAAATAGCAATCAGCATCCACTGCAGAAGATTTAACTGAGACGCAAAGGGCAATGAAAAAAAATTACAGTGCTTGTAGGTCAGCTTTAGCAAATATAGGATGAGCACATTTAAAAAATACTGCAAACAATCTATTGAAGCCTTTCAAAAAGCTGAAGGTGGTATTCTCATGACACCAATTCAGAAATGTAATACAGCATTTCCTTTTTAATGCTTACTTTCTCTTTCACTCAATATTAATGAGGGCACATCTTCAATCATACCTGAAAAACTTGGAAATAGTAGGAACAGTTTTTTTATTGTTTTATTCGCTCCTATGTTATGTTATTTTTTTTTCAATGGCAGAAGCTTCCCTAACTGAAGTAGATTTGGAATTTTGCCCGTAACAGGCAGTGGTTAAGAGGGATTTGAAAGAAAAAAGGAACGGACCTTCTTAACTGGGTCCCATAAGCGGGGTTCCTATCTTGCTGTTGCGTATGTTAATTGGCAAGGTCCTCTTGGGCTGGATTCCCACCTATGCATTTTTAGTGCTTTTTGCATTTTGCTCTACAGAATATGTTCCATAGGAAACCATGTTAAATGGACTGTAGTGCAAATCTGCGAATTTTAAAAAGCACTAAAAATGCACAGGTGTGAATCCAACCTAAAGAACAGTGGTTTCTGAGGATACCCATGGTGTTTTCTAGTTATAGTGCAATATCTGGTGTTAGTGTAGTGTTAATTTTTCTCAGCGGCTACATACATCATACACTATATACCAAAAGTATTGGGACGCCTGCCTTTACACGCACATGAAATTTAATGGCACCCCAGTCTTAGTCCATAGGGTTCAATATTGAGTTGGCCCACCCTTTGCAGCTATAACAGCTTCAACTCTGCTGAGAAGGCTGTCCACAAGGTTTAGGAGTGTGTCTATGGGAATGTTTGACCATTCTTCCAGAAGCGCATTTGTGAGGTCAAGGCACTAATGTGGATGAGAAGGTGTGGCTCGCAGTCTCCACTCTAACTCATCCCAAAAGGTGTTCTAATGGGTTGAGGTTCGGGCTCTGTGCAGGCCAGTCAAGTTCCTCCACCCCAAACTCACTCATCCATGTCTTTATGGACCTTGTTTGTGCACTGGTCATGTTGGAAAAGGAAGGGGCCATCCCCAAACTGTTCCCCAAGTTGGGAGCATGAAATTGTCTAAAATGTTTTAGTATGCTGATGCCTTATGACTTCCCTGCACTGGAACTAGGGGGCCAAGCCCAACCCCTGAAAAACAACCCCACTTCACCAAATGATTTGGAACAGTGCACAAAGCAAAGTCCATAAAGACATGGATGAAACAGTTTGGGGTGAAGGAACTTGACTGACCTGCACCTCAACCCGAAAGAACACCTTTGTGATGAATTAGCGTGAAGACTGCAAGCCAGGCCTTCTCAGCCACACCAGTGCCTGACCTCATAAATGCGCATCTGGAAGAATGGTCAAACATTCCCATAGACACACTCCTAAACCTTGTGGACAGCCTTCACGAGTTGAAGCTGTTATAGCAGCAAAGGGTGGGCCAACCCAATATTGAACCCTGCGGACTAAGACTGGGATGCCACTAAATTTCATGTGCATGTAAAGGAAAGGCATCCCAATACTTTTGGTAATATAGTGTACAAACTTTTTTTAAATGGAAGAGGAAATCCCAGGCAAGGATGTGTAGACTATTGTATGGTTATGGGAATGAACCTTAGGAACATTAGCCTTGTTTTACAAGGCCAGCAGTAGTAAGAAATGTGCGGCAACCAGTTGTTCGAATATAAACCAAATGAAAATGTATTGTTGCCATTTGTTACTGTACTTTGCTCTTTGCACTGCCTTAATAAAGGATGTATTTTTAAAACTAGGGAGATATAGTAGTAAAAGATGTTAGAGAATGCCACTATCTGGAATTCTATACTATAACTTTGAAATATCCTAGTGATTGAAGAGCAAATTGTCTTCTTGCCTCCAAAATGAATGAATGCAAGCCATGTAAGAGGCTCACACCAGTTTTCCAACCTATTTACAGTAGAGGTTGCTGTTCCTGCCTTTGCTCCATGTGGAGGATGCTGTGGAACTTGGCTTGAAGTTAAGATCCAACTCTTTTATACATAACATAACATGACACATTTTTTTTTACAGTACAGTAAGGTATCAAGAGACCAGCTGGGAACATTTCTACCTATTTTCATATATCACCTTGAGTGGCTTACAAACTGTTTCTATGAAATTATGCAGTAGTCCGTGGAATGCTTTTGTCTTCCACGAGGTAGAACAAAGTATTATGTGTAGGCAGCCTAGAAAAGAAGCAGTTCTGTGCTTACCTTGAAATGAAAGCAGGAAAGGAGAACACCAGCTTGTAAATACAAAGCAGTTCTTATGTGTACTGTAATAACGCATGAAATAAACTAAATTTTAATGTCAATGCAGAAAGTTATGGAAAACAGTATATATCCCATCTATTTCTTGCTACAGCTACAAGGGCAATTCCACCTCCCCACCATGACACGCGGTCACCTTCACCAAGACTAATGATTTGTATTATTTTGCTCTAATGGCCCACTTCTGCCAAGCTGAGAAATATATTCTAATGATTAGCATGTAACTCGTTCAAGGTTCAGATTTGACTTGAGCACTGAAGACTAATCCCGAAAAAGCAAACAATAATAATAAATATATATATATATATATATATATATATATATATATATATATATATAGTATAAAATTGATTGGTAGGCACGAACACTAAAAGGGAAACAGAGACAACACCCGTATTGCGTGGCACCACATCCAAAAATGTATATGTAGAAAAAGTAAAATTGAATAGAGGACTTTAACGGCTGGGATTACAGTGCCAGAAAGTACTCAAAAAAGGTATATATCAAAACTTATTTAGACACCATCATAAAAACATGTCATAAAGAAAGACCAATACATAGGTATAAAAAAAAATATGTACACGTCCTCCCTTATGTACAGATATAGCTAGACAAGGAAACCTGTATGTTTGGTCTGTGAAGTGATGAATATAGATATATTTGCAATACTCTTCTATTTAAAGGCCAGCCGACGGAATCAAAGTGCCAGCACCAACAGATCACTATGCATTTTGCCAACAGCTTCCTCAGGAGATCCTATTGGTACTGGGAGATACATTGCAATTAGTACATATACTTGTAAATATTTGTATATACCAGTATGCATGTGTATATTTATCACATATTAAATGCAAGATTCATACACCGTAATAGGTTTCAAACATCATTGTAATTAGGAATAAGTACTTTGGGAGGCGAGGTGTCTGATTCACCATGGGGGAGAAGAGCCGACTATTAAATAGAAGACTATTGCAAATATAGGTCTTCAATTTTACTTTTGCTAGTGAACACTGAAAGGTTTAAATCTCTGAAGTACTTAATTCTTACATTTTGTGTGCTACATTAAAACAATGTCAGGCCAAAAAAAAAAAAATCATATGCATTACTTATCTGATATTTATGTACTTCTCCCCTTGTTTAATCCTTTTTAAGACCCAGAAAGTCCAGAGACACACCTTGTTGTGGACGGAGAACAGAGAATTTTTGTGGACTGAGTGGGCTCAGCCCTACCAGATTGTCATTTGCTAAAACTACTCAAAGTCAACCCTTATCCTATTCTCCAAAATATAAAGACTATGTTGTTCCAAGATAACAACTGGGAGTGTAAGCCACTCTCCTTGAGGTAACACAGAAGAAGTATACACACACACACACACACACACACACACACACACACACGACGTTCTGAATTTCTAACTTTTTTTTTTTTTTTTGCATTTATTAACCACTTGCCGACTGCCGAACGTACAAAGATGTCCTTGTCTTTAAGTGGTGATATCTGAATGATGCTGGCACCTACATACATCATTCAGATATAATTTTACTCCGCCGGCGATTCTCTGCACCACAAGAATGATCATAGCGGCAGTTCAGCTGCCTGTGCCCAGAGAACAGATCCATCGCCGGCGGAAGTTGAGCGTAGAGATGACTGATAACCAGATGCGCCTCGGAGGTCCGGGCGCATCGTATGGTGCCACGTCCGGGTCACGTGATGTAAACAATGCCTATGAACTCAGCTGAAAAGACAGAGCGCTGTTTTTATTCTGATCTCGGTCTTTCCAGCCTAGAGGAGAGATGTGGGGTCTTATTGACCCCATATCTCTCCATAAAAGGAGTACCCGTCAAGCAATATTCCTATTGCAGGGGATCTTTACATTCCTTGTAATAGGAATAAAAGTGATAAAAAAAAAAAAAAAAAAAAATTAAAATTAAAAAAGAGAAAATGTAAAAATAAAAAAAATAGGTAAAATAAATAATAAAAAAAAAATTTAAAGCGCACACAGAAGCGAACGCACACGTAAGTCACGCCCGCATATGTAAACGGTGTTCAAATCACACTCTTGAGGTATCGCCACGTGTGTTACAGCGAGAGCAATAATTCTAGCACTAGACCTCCTCTGTAACTCTAAACATGTAACCAGTAAAAAAAAATGTTAAAGCGTTGTCTATGGAGATTTTTAAGTACCAAAGTTTGGCGCCATTTCACAGCGTGACATGTTGGGTACCCATTTACTCAGCGTAACATCATCTTTCACATCTTTCACAATATACAAAAAAACTGTGCTAAATTTACTGTTCTGTTTTTTTTTTTTTAATTCATGAAACTTTTTTCCCCCAAAAAAAAATGCGTTTTGAAAAATTGCTGCGCAAATACCGCGTGACATAAAAATTTGCAATGACCGCCATTTTATTCACCAAGACCTCTGCTACAAAAAATATATACTATATAAATAATATGTTTGGGGGTTCTGAGTAATTTTCTAGCAAAAAAAAATGATGATTTTTACATGTAGGACAGAAGAAGAAGTGCCAGGATTGGCCTGGTGGCAAAGTGGTTAAACAGATATAATAAAATGCTTTCAATTGCATATTTAACAGACTGGAGCAAATACAAAGTTCATTGTTAGGGTTTACATACACTTAAAAATTTGCTGAAGATTATTTTCACTGCTTGCCTGGTCTAATAGGAACTTCGTTACTAACTCAATACAAAAAGAAATGTGCAAAAGCTAAAAGGCAAGTACACACGATGCAAAATTCGTATGGGAATTTTCATACAACGAACGACCTTCTGATTTTCGGATCATTATTATGGTGCTTTCAACAGCCGATTCTGATTTTTCGGACGACAAAAGCTGGAGGTGCAGATTATAAAAATTTTGTCGGATGTGACCATGTCCAATTTTCGTTTAATTAGTATGGGTTTCATCCGAAAAAAAAATATCGTAAAAGCAAGACTATGCATGCTCAGAAACAAAAAATACATACAAAGCTATTCAACACAATATGTCACTTCTGACGTTGAATTTGGTCGTACAAGAATTTTCGTATTGTTAGTAACCTCTTCACTTTCGATATGAGACTAGCATCCAACAAAAAACGGATGTTCGGTGGTCCGAAAATTGGATCGTGTGTACGAGGTTTTAGAGTGCCCAGATTTCACCTTTCAGTTTAGGGAAGTTTAAATACAGAAAGCTGGTTTGAGGTTTGCTATGGGTGACTAGATATTGCCATTAGATTCACGGCTGAGAAGTAAAGTGAAAAAATTCCCATTTAAGTCATTGGGAAAAATTAACTCACATGACTATTTGGTTGTTCTATGAACTGTTCATATTCAGAGAGTAAATTGCAAATATTGGCTTCTTTGTTGCGTTTCTGGGCTATTACTCCATTATGGAGACAGAAATGTGATAAACCTAAAGTATCCATTGAGCACACCTTTTCAATACATGCACATTTACCCATCTTTTACACCTTTAAAAAAAATTTAAGTACTAAAAAATGGCTGTTGATTAGCCAGAAAAAAATGCTGCTACCCTGAAATCCTAAGCAGTACTGTAATCCAAAGTTCTTCCCTGCTGGGACTACAGAATACCTCATATTATAGGGATGCAATGTGGGGTTAAGGAGTGGTTCTTTATTTCAAGAGAGAAAAGTTTTGGGCTGACAACGCTTGAAAGCAGAAGTGGCAATGTTGTCAGCTCACTACAGTAAAGCCTTGTACACACGAGCCGATTGTTGGACAACCGAATGTCCAAATTTTGTCCATATTGGACGACCGTTGTTGGCCAATTATTGTACCGTGTGTACGGGCTTTACGTTAGGCGCTCGCCAGAAAACAAGGGGGAATGTTAATGTATTACAAAAAGGCATTCATTTTAAAATGGGACACATTTATAAAATCCTGATAAATTTAGGCACATTAACTGTTTGCATTTGTCAGCAACACTTGCCATCTACATCATTCACCTTGATCCACTACCAAATATGCTTTTTTGCCAGCAACGCAAGCAGGGAATGTTGGAATAATTTCCCCAGAGTTCCCTCTGCCTTTAAAGGGAACTTGCAGTTAAGAGAAATACAGAGGCTGCAACTGCTGAGATATTTCTAAGTCTCCATGCACACTGAAGCTGAAAAAACGACAGTTTATGGTCATTTGGGCGTCTTTTTTTAACAGCCCAAAAAACGCCCTTTATGTTATCCTATGTGTCCATGCACACATGGACGTTTATTGTCATTTAACAGCAGAGGCGTTTTTGGGCTGTTATCTGTTATCCGCCATTCTACCTCTCTTGAAATGATCACAGAGGTTCTGGCGGACCCACTGATTGGACACAGCGGGAGCCAATCACAGCAGGAGCAGGGTTCCAACAGTGCACGCGCCCCAGAGCCAAAGAAAAAAAAAAATATCACGTACAAGTACATGGATTTTGCACTTAAGGCCCACCCTGCCGCAGTATATGTATGTGGGGTGGTCCTTAAGTGTTAGAGAACAAATCCAGGTATGGATATTTTTACATGGTTACATTTTCCCAAGAATGTAAAAATATCCATTGGGCGAGGTGGGGCAGTGGTGTCACACTCTCCACCTTGTCTTTTCAGAGACTGCTTTGCATTCATTTACAAAATGGAAAGCATTCTCTAATTGGCAACCTCCTATGCTCACAATGCAGCTGTTCGGCACAGGTCCAAGGAGACTAGTGGAGATCACTGTAGTAGTGGTGATCAGATGTACTACCGGTAATATTACAGAACAGGAAGGCAAACAGTAGAACATACTATGAATGCATTTAAACTACTAATCAATAAAAATGGGAGGGAATTCCCTGCTGTCTTGGAAGATATCTAGAAAGTGAGTTACCAGTTAACTAACTCTGTTTTCATTAATCATAACCTAATAATGTGGAGCTACTGCTTGCAGGACCTACATTCCAAAGGCTTAGCCCTGACTGGAGAGTAGGACACTCTGGTCATATTGGGCAACCATATGAAAGTTGGGCCAGGTGGCAGCTCTGCAGAGCTTTTCAAGCAAACCACCAGTTTTTCGTTTTAATCGTTTTTATTGAGTTTTATACAGGAAAGATAAACAAACCATCATCCTAATATTCATTTAGGACTCAACCAAGATAGCGAGTACAATAGAGTAGAACTCGGTCTCGCAGGGCCAACTAGGAAGCAATGTACAGTGCAAGGAAAACAGAAACAAACTATTGACCTGAAATGACCGTAAAGAAGACATCAAAGTTTGTTCTCCCTTCCACTACCCCTAGTCCCGGATGTCCCAGAACCCACCACTAAAGGGAGCAAGCTGTGAGTCGAGTGACATCAAGGAGGTAACCAGATAACAAGAATCCCCCCACAGTCTTAGGAATGATATGCAACTTTCCATACCAGAAAGTAATCTGTAAGACCAGAGAAGCCCTGAAAACCAATGCTACTCTTAAAAAGACCCAAAAAGTTAGGGCAACCATAAAACTGAACTGCAAACCACCAGTTTTTTGTTCACGTTGCGACCAAAGGCTTCTGAAACTGGAAGTTTCCCGTGAACTGTACAAATAAGCTAGTGTAATTTTACCATGGTTTGGGTTTTTAGGTTAAAACAGTATGTTTCTCTGTATATCCAAGCACTGAAAAGCTCCTTCCTATGGGTTATAAAAAATAGGAAAGGAATTACTATTTCCTAAGTGCCATGAACCTATGGTACATTTTAGTCTGAAACAAAACTCTAATATAAAGACTATCAAGTCCAGGAAAACTACAGTTTCGTGAGGATTACATCTGTTTTGTAATGATGAGTTCCACTGGGTCACTACAGGAATTAATGGGACAAGTTGGAAAGCCTATACCAGGAAAGTAGAGCTCCAAAACGCGACAGGGGGTACAATACCTGCCACAAAGCAAAGCATGTGTGCGCCTCTGGCTGCTGCCTTTGCAGCTAAAGGTGAGCAGTAAAAACATAGCTCAAAAGCATGATTTTACCGCCCCCCAATCACAAGTGTAAATGATCCCTTAAAGTACTTTTTTCTATACCCATTTTGATTCACTAATAATGGAAATGTGGTCTTTATCAGGCCAATTTAATTACTTAATGATATTTTTTAAAGGTTCACTTACTGTATAAAGCACAGTTATCTAAATTTTCCCTAAAAAGGAACTTTACTTCAATTTTCAAAAAAAAAAAAAAAAAATAAAAAGTCAAAAAGCATAAATTAAAGCTGACTGTTAAACCAGTATTTAAATCATAAATAGTGTTGAGCGAACCCAGACTGTAACGTTCGGGTCCGTACCGAACTTTGGGGTGTCCGGGACCCGGACGTTTCAAAAAACGTTCGGGTTCGAGGTTATGGTAGTTGATCACGCATGTTGAATAGCTGCAGGGCAGCCAATCAAAAAGCGTTTCACTGGTTTGCCCTAAGAAGCCATCACAGCCATGCCTACTAATGGAATGGCTGTGATTGGCCAGTGCATCATGTGACCCAGCCTCTATATGAGGCTGGAGTCACAGTGCTGCATGTCACATGCTCTTTGGTTAGTGTAGGGAGAGGATGCTGCCGGCGTTTTTTGTGAGGGACAGATTGCAGACATTTTAACATCTGATCCTGCATCCTGAGATTACTACTACTGTTGCTCTGAGGGACAGATTGCAGAAATTTGAGATTTCACATACTGCTGTTTTGAGTGACAGATTGCAGATCAAACCCTTCATAACACAACGATCGTTATGATCGTACACAACGATCAGATTGTGGGAGTAATTTGAGATTTCATATACTGCTGCTTTGAGCGATCTGACTGCACTAGGTAGAGGCTTCTGCTTAGAGGGACAGATTATTGTTCAAAAATCATCTCCTAGTTTATTTGATTTCAATTTATTTTCACTATCCCCATTTTTTTGTAGGGCACTTGCCTCACTCTTAACCCCATTTTACTTCCTTTTGCAGCCCTCTAGCACTTGCCAGGACTTTGTTACAGCCATTTTTGTGCCTAAAAGTTTGGGTCCCCATTGACTTCAATGGGGTTCGGGGTCCGGGATAACGTTCGGGCAAAGTTCGGTGCCGAACCCAGACTTTTTCCCAAAGTTCGTTCGGACCCGCAGAACCCGAACGTCCAGGTGTTCGCTCACTCTAATCATAAAGCAATCATTTATTATATTGCAGAAGTAATGGCTGGATTTGTTTCCTTTTTTTTAGATTTTCATCTGGTAATCCAGCCAGCAATCTTGTTTTTTCACAGCACAAGCTCTCCAGCAGGATGTATCAGTTTACATGGATGAGACTAACCACAGCTTTTATTTATTCGTACAAAACCTTTATCCCAAATGGAAAAAAAAAACTGTTAACTGTAACTGCCTATAAAGTGTGACCTGGGAGTATGGCTTCAATTTGAGTGTGGTTCTAAATCTGCAAATATATTTAACAACCCCCCCCCCCCAGACTTGCAATGCTGCTGGGCCTTCTAAAATTGGAGAGTGCAAAATCTGGTTCAGTTCTGCAAAGAAACCAATCAGCTTTCAGGTTTTATTGCCAAAGCTTAATTAAACAAGCTGAAGAAGTTTAAAGCTGCTTGGCTACCATGCACAGCTGCACCAGATTCTGAGGGCACCAGCTTTAGTAAATCTCCCCATGTCCCATGAATACAGGGGTTGTGTTACTGGGCAGATCACCAGGTGAAAAAAAATAAAAATATATTCGGATGCAGCCACCACATCTAATGATTGGTAATCTGCAATATATTACATTTTTGGTTTTCAGTTTAATACCACTTTAAAAGATGCTTTCGTACCCATGGAGACAAGTTCTGTCTTCTTTGGAACCAATTCAACACCTGGCTTCAGCTCTCAGATGTGGGCATTTTCGATATGGACAGTGGCTGTGACTTCCAGAAGTCTCACAGCCAGCTGGACATTGCACTTGCATGAGGCAGAGCAGCGCTGTGGGACTAGTCTTGCATTCTTCCGGGATGTGTAACATATTCAAGGAGGTTGTTGTCAGTGCTGTGACTAGGTCATCCAGCGCCCAGAGCAAAGATGTCAAACTGCGCCCCCCCCCCCTAAACAGTACTTTTAGAGAAGGTTTACTTTAAACTGTACAGGTAACTGTGTATTAGAATTAAAAAAGTGAGAAATAATAAAACACTTCTTACTCATTAATCTGTAACTAAACAACCTTTACAATATTCAGCAACCCATATTCAACAATAATATATATATATATATATATATATATATATATATATATATATATATATATATATATATTTTTTTTTTTTTAGTAGTTGTATAGTTACTTACTATGGTATACAGGACCGTTATCTTACAGTCCGGACGGGTATGGTACCGTTGAATACCACGACAAGGTCCCGTTTGAACCAGGGTACGTGGAACCAATTCTTTGGGATGAGATATATTTCCTTTGAACAGGGTTTACCCTGCGTTGTGACCATCCGACATTATGGCTAATTTAAGACATTTATAAGTTTAAATCATAACAGTGTATGACCAGTCATTAAGTTTCACCATTTCCGTCTTCCACTCGCTCTACCCACAGTTAGTACCTCCAGTTGACACTACCGAGGGATCAAAGACAACCATCTACAATGAAAAAGCCCCTTTTTTTTTTTTTTTTTATATATATATATATATATATAT
>BLSH010167725.1:1878532-1889273 GCA_018402905.1 Glandirana rugosa | reverse complement strand
CTGCATACAATTATTTGTGTCTATAATGGGGTCCAAGAAATGGTTTGTCGGGAATCAAGATACTACAAGTAAGCGTTGAATAAATG
Source organism: Glandirana rugosa (assembly GCA_018402905.1). NCBI lineage: Eukaryota > Metazoa > Chordata > Amphibia > Anura > Ranidae > Glandirana > Glandirana rugosa. Next base: position 1,889,187 of record BLSH010167725.1, on the reverse strand, counting down.
CATGCAACACACATAAAGAAAACATATGCTTGGAGATATGAGGTTGGTGCTTCAGAAAATAGTAAAACCTTTAAATTAGCATGATAACCACGCAACTAGCATTTTAAAAAGCAATGGACATCAATGACAGCCAAAGTATAACACTAAAGGCGTCCTTTAATGTTTCATTGGTTGCACAACTATGGAGCTATTTCCCTGATGTTTAAATGTATGAACATTATATAATCTATTAGACACAATTCTCTGACAAACATAATAATGATGAGTTTTTCTCTCCTGTCAGCAGGACTGATGATCAATAAGGTTACAAAATGACCAGAATATTATAGTTTTAGTCCTGTGATGGCAGTTGTTCTTGGCAGACTTTTGTTGAGTGGGGGTTTAATCTGAAGTTTAATGTCCTCATAGAAATAGTGAACGCTAATAATTTTTCAGGCGATGTCTACTGTAGACGTATGTCAAGCTCTATCAATCATTTCTTTTCTTTGTCCTAACTGTGAATTGTAAATGCTACTGTGTAGGTGTGAAATACAGACAGATTAGTAGAGGTGTATCAACAGAACAAAAGAAACATTAAGACAAGAATGCCGCACAACAGGTCATTCATTATACTGCGTCCAATAAAATTGCACCGCTTCATCGAGTTTTTTCTTTCCTATATACTATTCCAATGTGCAACTTTTCCTGCTGTTTAGAACACAACTTTTTTCCTTTTGTTTCCTTATATGTTATATTCTTTCATAGTGATAGCGACATTGAATTATATCCTTATTTTACAAAAATAATCCATAAACATCCACTACTCAATGGCCCTGTAATATGTATTTCATTAAATCATTTCTTACTGTGTTTTACTGCCTCCTTGTAACATCCTCCATGAGCTCCTGAACCCCCTCTTTACCTTTCCTCACTTCTTTTTTTTTTTTTGGAAAAAGTAGTGCATGTTAGTTGCAGTCACGTGAACTGCTCTATAAACACTAAAAATCCCATAAGCCTTTGCTCATTTCAGGAGTGAGCAAAAGTGGATGGCTACATTCCTACCAGAGGCATAGCTTGAAGCTTGGGGGTCCAGATGGAAAAGTGACCTGGGGCCCCCCTGCTACTACCTTCTGCTTTCACCGTACGCCAAGATACTTCAAGTGGCTTAAGAGTTATTTCAGATCTTTATTTACATATTGAGGGGGTAATTCAAAATATTTGGGAAAAACTGTTACATTTTGACATACCTCTCCAATTTTGTTGAATACATTGGAGCACGCGTTAAGAGGTGGCGATCTACACAAACAGTATGAAGGAGATCAAAGATCACCAAAGTTCTGAACCCTTTTTGTCAAGTAATTTACTTGCAAGGCCTAACTAAATATTAAGGAAAATACAGAAAAATATAATAAACCAAATGTTACTATAAAAAAAGTGAACAGTGTTGGCCAGTAGAGCAGTGGATGGTGTCAGTAGGGAAATGGATGGTGTCAGTAGGCCAGTGAACAGTGCCAGTAGGGCAGGGGGTGGTGCCAGTAAGATAGTGGATGGTGTCAGCAAGACAGTGTGTAGTGTCAGTAGGGCAGTGGACAGGGTCAGTATATCATTGGACTTTGTCAGTAGGGCAGAGGGCGGGGACAGTAGAGCAGAGGATGGTGTCAGTAGGGCAGTGGACAGGGTCAGTATGCCATTGGACTTTGTCAGTAGGGCAGAGGGCAGGGACAGTAGAGCAGAGGATGGTGTCAGTAGGGCAGTGGACAGGGTCAGTATGCCATTGGACTTTGTCAGTAGGGCAGAGGGCGGGGACAGTAGAGCAGAGGATGGTGTCAGTAGGGAAGTGGACTACGTCAGTCGTTTTTTGTTTTTGTTATTTTATTTCTTTATTGTTTTTTAACATCTTATTTATTTATGTGTTTCAAATTTTTTTTTTTAAAAACATTTTTAGCAGCCCTGTTGGGAGGCTTTGGTGAAATATCAGGGGTCTAAACAGACCCCTGATGTCTCACTGTTGAGACAGAGAAAGGAGATTAAGGACATAGCCCTCATCCCTTACCTCTGCAGCTTCAGCTTCAGAGAATTAATGAACAGGAACAGCTCTGTATAGAGCTTCCCATTCAGTTACCAACTCAAGCATAGTAAACACAGTGTACTATGCTTCAGTTATGAATGGACATAGTACGTGATCAGTATTGATCACTCACTGTGTGCTTTCAGAAAAGAACACATCTCTCCATCCTGAAACATCCCCACTGCAGCTGGCAAGAGAGGAGAGGGGGGAGCTGGCAGTGCTTGGGGGATGGACAGGGGAGCACACAGGGGGCCTGACCAGCAGAGATGAGTAACCTGGACAAGAGGGGTGGCATATACAGGAACCGGTCCCCTCCATTTTCCTTCTGCAGCCACTGAATGCCAGCAGAAAGGAGAGTAGGAGTTGCAGGCATTCAGCGGCTGCAGTAAGAAAACGGAGAGGAAAACATTGGGTTTAGTGTAACTTTCATTTTAAAAGAGCCTATTTGGGTAATTCTTTGACCATTGCAAGAGTCTTTTAGGCGTTTATTTACTATCATGCTGAAAGGAGAAAATGAAAGGTAAGACATCTAAATGACTTAAACCTGAACTTTAGGCTAATAGTTAAAGCGACATTAAACCCAAAACCAGTGATGTAATATATTACAGCCAATCATTAGATGTGGTGGCTTTATTAGCTTTGTTTTTTTAAGTTTTTTTCCCCTCTTTTTTCTCCTGGTAATCTGGCCATTAACACACTTCCTGTATTAGAGTGCCTACACTGTGGATGAAAGAGCACAGGGGTACATTTGGACAACAGCATTGGGGGGAGGAGAGTGATAGAAGTACTAGTAGATTTAGATTCACTAACACATTGAAACCAAACTCCAGCTAATACTTTATAAGCAGTAAAAGCAAACTGTTTTTTGCTTGTTTTTGGGATAAAGGTTTTACATAAATAAAAGCTGATTATTGTAAGCACCCCTGTTCATTGTAAATGGTTTGTCTCATCTCTGTATCTGATACATTCTGCTGGAGAGTTTGTCCTTTTGAAAATCAACTGATTTACTGACCAGTTCACCAGGTGTTAATAGAAGAAAAAAACCTAAAAGAGAAAACTATTACAGCCATCAACAAATGGTCTAACAAATGGTAAGCTGCAATATGATAAATGTTTGCTTTTGGATTTAATATGGCTTTAAATACTAGTCTAAGATACATACCCGTTTACCTGCCAAACAATGCACAGTTTCTTCCATCCATCCAAAGAATAAAGAATTACATACAGTATCTCACAAAAGTGAGTACACCCCTCACATTTATGTAAATATTTTATATCTTTTCACGTGACAACACTAAAAAAAAACGACACTTTGCTACAATGTAAAGCAGTGAGTATACAGCTTGTATAACAGTGTAAATTTGCTGTCCCCTCAAAATAACTCAACACACAGCCATTAGTATCTAAACCGATGGCAACAAAAGTGAGTACACCCATAAGTGAAAATGTCCAAATTGGGCCCAATTAGCCATTTTCCATTCCCAGTGTCATGTGACTCATTAATGTTACAAGGTCTCAGGTGTGAATGGGAAGCAGGTGTGTTAAATTTGGCGTTATCGCTCTCACTCTCTCATACTAGTCACTGGAAGTTCAATATGGCGCCTCATGGCAATGAACTCTCTGAGGATCTGAAAAAAAGAATTGTTGCTCTACATAAAGATGGCCTAGGCTATAAGAAGATTGCCAAGACTCTGAAACTGAGCTGCAGCACATTGACCAAGAGCATACAGTGGTTTAACAGGACAGGTTCCACTCAGAATAGGTCTCGCCATGGTCGAACAAAGAAGTTGAGCACAAGTGCTCAGCGTCATATCCAGAGGTTGTCTTTGGGAAATAGACGTATGAGTGCTGCCAGCATTGCTGCAGAGGTTGAAGGGATGGGGGGTCAGCCTGTCAGTGCTCAGACCATACGCCGTGCACTGCATCAAATTGGTCTGCATGGCTGTCATCCCAGAAGGAAGCCTCTTCTAAAGATGATGCACAAGAAAGCCCCCAAACAGTTTTCTGAAGACAAGCAAACTAAGCCTGGAACCATGTCCTATGGTCTTATGAAAACAAGATAAATGCATTTGGTTCAGATGGTGTCAAGTGTGTGGGGCGATAACCAGATGAGGAGTACAAAGATACAAAGATAAGTGTGTCTTGCCTACAGTCAAGCATGGTGGTAGGAGTGTCATGGTCTGGGACTGCATGAGTGCTGCCGGCACTGGGGAGCTACAGTTCATTGAGGGAACCATGAATGCCAACATTTACTGTGACATACTGAAGCAGAGCATGATCCCCTCCCTTCGGAATCTGGGCCGCAGGGCAGTATTCCAACATGATATTGACCCCAAACACACCTCCAAGACGACCACTGCCTTGCTAAAGAAGCTGAGGGTAAAGGTGATGGACTGGCCAAGCATGTCTCCAGACCTAAACCCTATTGAGCATCTGTGGGGCATCCTCAAATGGAAGGTGGAGGAGCGCAAGCTCTCTAACACCCACCAGCATTGTGATGTCGTCATGGAAGAGTTCAGGAGGACTCCAATGGCAACCTGTGAAGCTCTGGTGAACTCCATGCCCAAGAGGGTCAAGGCAGTGCTGGAAAATAATGGTGGCCACACAAAATATTGACACTTTGGGCCCAATTTGGACATTTTCACTTAGGGGTGTACTCTTTTTTGTTGTCAGCGATTTAGACATTAATGGGTGTGTGTGTGCAAATTTACACAGTTATACAAGCTGTACACTCACTACTTTACATTGTAGCAAAGTGTTGAAAGATATCATAAAATATTCACAAAAATGTGAGAGTTGTACTCACTTTTGTGAGATACTGTAGCTCTGCCACATAACACAGTTCTGTCTAATATAGCAGAAGACCTAACATGTCTCTATTGCACTTTACTAACATGTACATGTCTGTCCCACCCCCAGCCTGTAAATGGACAGTAAAAAGACAAGCAACAAACTGATTATCTAATTTTTTTGTCTCCTCTAATCATCATGCTCTTTATTAGCACATGGACAGGGGATTGCATAAAGCTGATACCAAGTCAAATTCAGGTAATGCCTGCATTTAACCCTTTTGCTGCTAGGTCTGTACATCGTATGGGCCTGACAGCGGGGGGTTCTACACATAGCCACCAGGATTGGTGGACTGCTGCCTGTCAGATGAAAGCAATCCAGCGGCACCCCTTCCCCGGTAACGCCCTCTCCTGCGCATCTCTTCTTGTTGCTGACCAGAAGGGGCATGTTTGATGTCACTTCCAGGACCCCCATCAGTTTCGCCGGCCAGCAGAAAAAAAGAATGTAATGCATTGTTATCTGCATTGCATTACATTCAGTGAAGCACAGGGAAGATGTCCAGGTTCTGTTAGACTGGGATTTCTCATTAAGACCCGTTTCACACGGAGGCAGTTTTTAGGCGCTTTAGCGCTAGAAAAGTGCCTGTAAAACGCCTGAAAACTGCCTCCTATTTACTTCAGTGTGTGTTTTCACACTGGGTCGGTGCTAGGGTTGCCAGCTCATCCCTTTAAAACCGAACACACATTCATTACACAGGTTCTGTGGCTGATTAAGGTGGTAATTAAACTCACTTGGTGCCTTATCTGCATAAAAGTTCGCCTCAGAACCTGTGTAATTCATATGTTTTCGGTTTTAAAGGGATGAGGTGGCAACCCTAGTCAGTGCGCTTGCGGGATGGTAAAAAAAGTCCTGCAACCAGCATCTTAAGGGCAGGTTGGGAGCTCTATTTAAATATAAAAGTATATAAAAATGCCCCTGCCATTGAAATATGCTTTGAAAGCGACGCAAAGCGGGTCTTCTTTCGTGACCTTAATAAAATGGCCTGCTAGCGCCCGTAAAAGGCCGCAAAAGTGCTGCTAAAACGCAGCTAAAGCAGAGCAAAAATTACCAGTGTTTTAGCGGCGCTTCAGTGTGAAAGGGGTCTAAAAAGAAGTTGTCGTTAAAAATCATAACATTAAGGACTTTTTGAATCCCTATGTGATGAAAAAAGAAATTAATTAAAAGGTTACACTCAAGCACATAAAATCCCCCCCCCAAAATACGATTCACCTGCCCCCACATATATGCACGTACAAATGTAAACATAGAAATTGGGGGAGCCTACGCGTAAAAACGTTGGTTGCGATACGCGTTACATATTGCGCTGCACGCCAGAGTGAGAACAATATTTATAGCACCAGAACGCCTCTGTAACACTAAACTGATGACCTATAGAGGGCTTTTAATGCATTACCTATAGAATATATGGTACTGAAGTTTGTCGCCATTTCACGGGTGCACGCAAATTTAAGGTTTGATATGTTACAGTAATTATCTATTTAAAAGTTTATGACTATAAATTGCAAAGCATGTACTTAAAAAGTATTAAAATGTAATAATCAGTCATGGCCTTCAGTGGAGAATAGCCCCACAAGGAGGAACAGCTTTCTTTTGAATCAAAGGTGCATTATGTGCAATTACTTTTTATCAGTGGCGGCTGGTGAAATTTTAGGATGGGGGGGGGGGCAGACCACGCCCTTCCTTTTTGACCCCTCACACTTCTAATAAGCCCCACCCTTATAGATTTCATCCATTGTGTCAGGAGTATGCAGCCCAGCATTACTAGATAGGGTATACAGCATCGCCAGATAGGAGTATATACAGCATCACCAGATAGGGGTGTACAGTATACAGCATAACAAGATAGGGGTATATACAGCATCACCAGAGGAGTATATAGCATCACCAGAGGAGTATATACAGCATTACCAGAGGAGTATATACAGCATCACCAGAGGGGTATATACAGCATCACCAGAGGGGTATATACAACATCACCAGATAGGAGTATATAAAGTATTACCAGAGGAGTATATAAAGCATTACCAGAAGAGTATATACATAATCACCAGAGAAGTATATACCGCATCACCAGATGAGTATATACAGCATCGGCAGAGGAGTATATACAGCATTACCAGAGGGGTATATACAGCATTACCAGAGGAGTATATAGCATCACCAGAGGAGTATATACAGCATTACCAGAGGAGTATATACAGCATCACCAGAGGAGTATATAGCATCACCAGAGGAGTATATAATGCCATGCATGAACCTATCCATAGCAAAGAGGGGGTGGTGAGGACAGAGGGGGCGATGCCCGTGTGCCTTTATGGCCGTCCCTGATTTTTATTGTCATGTTCAAAATTATTATTGTCATGTGACAAACAGGCCTAACTTCCTGTTATATATAGTAAACTTTATGAAAGATTAACTTCTATTTCAGGCACATACAGGCAAGTAACATTCAGCTTTACATATTTATTGCTAAACTTCTTTAAGAAGAGCCTAATACTTGGAATATTTGAATGTATCTACAGTGGATAAAATAACTATTTGAACCCCTGCAGATTTTGTAAATTTGCCCACTTACCAAGAAATGAAGGGTCTATAATTGTTATTGTAGGTGTATTTTAAATTATAGAGACAGAATATCAACCAAAAATCCAGAAAAAACACATGATAAAAATGTTATAAATTGAGTTGCAGCTTAGTGAGTAAAATAAGTATTTGATCCCCAAGCAAAACATGACTTAGTACTTGGTGGAGAAACCCTTGTTGGCAAGCACAGAGGTAGGATGTTTTTTGTAGTTGGTTATCAGGTTTGCACACGTCTCAGGAGGGATTTTGGTCCATTCTTCTTTACAGATCTTGTCTAAATCCTTAAGGATTCTTGGCTGTCACTTGGCAACTCGAAGTCTCAGCTCCTTACATAGATTTTCTATAGGATTACGGTCTGGAGACTGGCTCAGCCACTCCATGACCTTAATGTGCTTCTTCTTGAGCCACTCCCTTGCTGCCTTGGCGGTATTTTTTGAGTTGTCATGTTGGAAGATCCACCCATGACCCATCATTGTTGTTCTGGCTGAGGGAAGAATGTTCTCATCCAAGATTTTACAATACATGGCCCCGTCCATTGGCCCCTCAATGAGGCAAAGTCAGCCTGTACCTTTAGCAGAGAAACAGCCCCAAAGCATAATGTTTCTACCACCGTGCTTGACTGTAGGGATGGTGTTCTTAGGGTCATAGTCAGCATTTTTCTTCCTCCAAACACAGCGAGACAAGTTAACGCCAAATAGCTCAATTTTGGTCTCTTCTGAGCACAGCACTTTCTCCCAATCCTTCTCTGAATCATTTAGATGTTCATTGGCAAACTTCAGACGGGCCTTTACATGTGCTTTTTGAGGAGGGGGACCTTGCGGATGCTGCAGGATTTCATTCCATGGTGGCGTATTGTGTTACCAATTGTTTGTTTGGTGACTGTGGTCCCAACTGCCTTGAGATCATTCAGAAACTCCTCCTGTGTACTTCTGGGCTGATCCCTCACTTTTCTGGCAAAATTTAGCATGGAGCTCCAGACCGAGGGTGATTGATGGTTATTTTGTATTTATTCCATTTGCAAATAATCACTCCAACAAGTTGTCTCCTTCTTACCAAGCTTCTTGCTGATGGCCTTGTAGCCCATTCCAGCCTTGTGCAGGTCTACAATCTTGTCCCTGGCGTCCTTTGACAATTCTTTGGTCTTGCCCATGATGGTGAGGTTTGAAGGAAGAAAGACAGGTGGACAGGTGTCTTTTATACACATAATGAGTTGTCATTAGGAACACCTTCTTAAATTGATAGGACTAATCTGTGTACCACATGAGCACATACTGTAGCCAGTCTCTGGGAGCCAGAATTATTGTTGGTTGGTAGATTTGAAATACTTTGTTTACTCACTGAACTCCAACTCAGTTTATAACATTTGTATCATGTGTTTTTTCTGGCTTTTTGGTTAATATTCTGTCTCTATCGTTTAAAATACACCTATGATAACAATTATAGACCCCTCATTTCTTTGTAAGTGGGCAAACTTACAAAATCTGCAAGGGATCAAATAATTATTTTCCCCACTGTATGAACGTGGCCGTCATGCATCAGGAAACTCAGCCACTGAATAAAGCCTTATTGATCTGTAACACATGCACGTTGATTTTGTAAGAGCATACATGTCTATGTGTTCCATTACAGACATTTCTAGAACCCATTTTCACTCAACATACTTTTCTCCTGCAATGTTCCAACCTTAAAGGAGAAATATGGACAAAGCTTTTTTGGCTGTACTTCTACTGTGGGTCACAGGAGTGCAGTTAGTTCTGCACTTCTGTGAACCGCTTTCAGCTGACAGCGGACTAAAACTTACTGTAGGGTGACATCACAGAGCAAGTGCGGGCTCAGGAATGATCCTGACTTTACAGTCGGGATCCGCACAGATGCCTGGACCAGCAGCTGACTCAGCCTCTCCAGCCACCTTCGTAGTCCAGCACTCCAGTGCAGTAGCCCCCCTCAGCCCCCCTAATACTTACCTGAGCTCCATCTTTATCCAGTGCTGTCCACGAGTCCCTCGGCCATTCAGGACTCTCCCTCCTGGTTGGCTGAGACACAGCAGCGGCACCATTGGCTCCCGCTGTTGTCAATCAGAGACAGTTAGCCAATCATGAGAGAGCGGGGGTGGGGCCAAACCACAGCTCTGTGTCTGAATGGGATTGGTGATGTAGCCATCTAGGTGAGAATGATTTTTTTTAGATTCACAAACTTCTCTTTAAAGGATCAACAAATCTGAGGTTATCCAAGCACTTCACAATCTCTTCCCATATTGAAAAAGCAATAGGATCAGTTTATAGTGATCTTATGACTGTGGGCACCTGGTGTGTTTAGAATATTGATAAAATGAGTTTAATAGGATGCCATAATAAAGATTTTAATGCCCACTATATTGTCTAGAAATAAATAGATAGCTTCCACCCCAACAAAACAACAAACTATTTATTATAAAGCTGTGGAATAAATTGATATTTTATAAATTAACAGCAATATTGTTTTCTGTTTTAAAATTGACAACTGGAGATGGGACTACACTTAGCAATAATTAAGCACATAAAGTAAACAAATTATTAAAGAAATGCAAAGACAATCAGTTTATGTAAATTTAATTGTGCAAACCAATTCAACCAAGTCAATATGCTGTAATGCAGCAGTTCTCAACCTTCGTAAGGCCAAGGCCTGGTAAATTCTTCAAAACCTTCTGCGCCTCAACGTTAAAAAAAAAAGAAAAAGGTTTATGACTAGTGTTGAGCAAACCTGGACTGTAACGTTCGGGTCCGTACCGAACTTTTGGGTGTCCGTGGCACGGACCCGGACATTTCAAAAATCGTTCGGGTTCGGTCCGGGGTTCTGCTATTTTACTCCACAGAGTTTAGACAGGGAGTTCGAAAGTCGAAGGAAAGGGATGTGATTGGGTTCCTCGTACACTGACGTCGTGACACTGAGGTCGAATATTTCTCCGACCCAGTGTACTACGTGACCGGTTAGTGTCGGTACGGTAATCATCCGTACCGACACTACCGAAGATTCCCGTTTGGTCACTTTGCGAACAACTAACCGACGGGACGTCGAAGAGTTGTGCACCTCATTTTATCGTCTTGGGGCCTGGCTTGGGCTTGCTAAAAACTTTACAGGCCCAGGCACGGTGCCTGTGGGTTTTCAAGCCATGCCTGGGCTTGCAATGTCAGGTCCA
>BLSH010167725.1:1829424-1844699 GCA_018402905.1 Glandirana rugosa | reverse complement strand
CACAGTTGCTGTCTCTTATCCCTATCACTTTTCCTTGGTGTATGGGTCTTTTGCTTTTACTCCCTTGGACCAGACCTCTGTCAATTCAATTTTCCTTTACACCTTACATCCACTACAGATTGGAGCCTCTGCGTTCCTGTCGTTGGGACAATCTGACACCAATTATCACTTCTCTGTGCTTCCCCATACCACGAATAACACCTCAGCTCCCGGTATGGGCGTCCATGTCAGCCCGCCTATTTCAGCCCACTGCCATGCGCATGCTGGTTTGTGTAAGTAGCTAGTCATGTATTCAATTTACAGCTATTAATCTTTTTTTTTTTATTATTTATCCTTTTTCGGCTTCCCCAGCAGGGTCGCTTTGCTTGTGCCTTAGTGACATGCCCATGTATTTTTCAGATTCTATTAATTTCGCATCAGCCCCTGAAGAGTGGCCCTACTGCCACTAAACGTCGTTGGGCATTTTCTAGATGCAAATGTGTATACCCAGGTTACTGTATGTGCTGTCAGCACTCCACCATTTGGAGCTTGTCTTTTATCAACCTATTTTTAATCATGTGCAATAAGTCTGCTATATATTGTTTATATGTTTATTATGTCAATTATGTATTATGTACCCATTATCGCATGGTATTGTTGCCAATGTTCAACAATAAACATTTACATTATTTGGTATCCTTGTTTAAAATCGCATCAATGTATACCTCATTTAAAGTCCCGCACCCCCCTTTTTTTTATATATGTATACATTAGGGATGGAGATGCATGGTTCACATGGTCTCATTTAAAGTCCCAAACTCTCTCCTCTTTTTGTAGTTCGCAAATAGGCATGACAAAGTTATATTATACTGTACGGGTAAAAGTACACAAGGACATTGTGGTTTGCTTATCTATCTACAGCCTTGTCACAGAATAAAGGGCCTCTGAATAAAATACATGGACAGATGACTTATTACTAAAAGCCTCACTGAAAATGATTAGACTGATTTCATAAATTGAAAACAGTGTTAGTTATAAAAGTCAATTACCTTGACACTAACAGCTTTTCAGTGACATAAATGACATCACCAATCATACCAAGACTCTGGATTCTTGTGATGAAAAATTGGCAAAAGCGTGTGATGATAACTAAAGAATAGAGGCCAACAATAACTTATGCACCTTTGTACATTTATTATTTATGAAGTCTGCAATAATAGATGGCATGTCTGTCTATTTGACTTATTAGTAAATGCGTCTAGTATAAATGGTGAATTAGAACGAACTTCATGTAGCTGACTTTTACTGACATATTTCTTTCAATAAAGCATTGATTTTTTTCTTCCATTTATAATTAAAATTACACCAAACATTATGGTCACTCATTGTTAGCCAATCACAATACAGACATAGATAATAGAAGCTGTAATGATAAAGCACGTCCAGGCAATAAAGACATTATTAACGAAACTGCTAATGCTATTTAGAAATCATTTAGCAGTGCTTAGTGTAACGATAGCCAAAATGTTTCTTTTTTTAGGGAAGGGAAGGGTTTAAACCCGTTAGTATTGTTACCATTTTTGTCTCATTGGGTAAACCTTCCTTCACTTCCTGTCCTAGAGACCAGTGGTGGCCCGTCCATTAGAGGCTTCCGGGCGCCTCCCCCTTTATCCATGCCACCCCCTATATGAATAATGGATAGATTCATGCATAGCATGAATCTATCCACGGCCGCCTTGGCCACCCCCTATTCATGCATCCGGCCCCTTTCAAGACTGTTTTCAAGAGTGTTTTCTTGAGGCACCTGATTAGAGCCATAGGCTGGGTGGGCTCAGGGTGCAAAGCATTGAGCCATGAGCCCATCCCAGGTGTTACAACAGCGAATGAATATTCACTGTTGTAACACTGATCCTCGATCCAGCCACTCAGAAGCAGATCTGAGACTCGTTTTCCAATTGGCCGAAAAGAGAAGAGTCCCAACTGGCTGCCGAAGAGGAGGGAGGAAACGGGAGCTGCCGATGCCTGTGGAGAGCAGGGGAAGGGAAAGTTGTCATTGCCGCTGACCAAGGGAAGCCGCCAGTGAAGCCCAGGATAAGCGATGCATTGACTGGGTACGTGCACCAGACCCACTCTCCGACCGACTGGGGGGCTGGTACTGTTTGCCGCCCCCCCAAAACAAATTACCACCGGCCGCTACTGATAGAGAACAAACAAGTATCGAAAGAAAAATACTGATGGAGGAGATGAAATTCTCAAAACTGGCAGCCCTCCAGCTGTTGCGAAACTACAAGTCCCATCATGCCTCTGCCTGTGGGAGTCATGCTTGTAACTGTCAGCCTTGCAATGCCTTGTAGTTTCTCAACAGCTGGAGGACCACCAGTTTGGGACCCCTGTCTTAGACAGTTGTCAAAGGAACGGGGGGTCTCCATTAACCACCTCCCATCCGCCGTATTGTGAAATGACGGTGGGTGGCGGCTCTCTCATTCCGGGATGACATCCTATGACATTGTCCCACTCTCACCACACTTGCATGCCAAAGGAGATGTGCGGCGCAGTAATCAGTGGTGCGCTCTGTCCCTGAGGCACGGCGCATCACCGATTCTGGTAAAGAGCCAATGACAAAGCTCTTTACCCATGTGATCAGATGTATCAAATCACAGCTGGTGACATGTAAACAAGGAAATGATGGTTATTGGCAAATGCTTACCCAAGTTCCTTCTGGTCCAGCGATGTTCATGATAGCCTCGGCTGCCTCCTCATTGGCTGAGACCCATTATCCAGGGGACAAAAACTCAATATATTGCCCATGTTTTTGGTAAAATAAAAAGTTTGAGGTTGCACAGAGTAAATGGATGTTGAAATGTCAAGCTTTAAATTTGAGCATGCCCACAATATCATGACAAACTTTGGTATTCTATATTTCAACACCCATAAAGCACCTAGAGATCACCAGCTATAGTTAACTGTGCATAATGGCCCTAGCATCATTGTTCTCACTCCCAGCATGTGCGGCAATATGTGACCTGTGTATCACCACTGCCAGTGCAATTTGTATACGTAGACAACCCCAAAGGGTGTGTTTTCGTTCTTCTGTGTGCATGTGGGAGTGGCGCAAAACATTTTTTTGGGGGGGAGGTGTTAAGTTATTGGGTCCAACATTGTTTTTTTTTTTAACTTTCTGCTTCAATGATTTTTATTAGGGCTTAAACTAGGGTTGCACCAATACCGATACCGGTATTCGTGCTGATACTAAGCATTTGCACGAGTATCGGTACTTGTACAAATCCTCTGATGCCTGAGACCGATACTTTCAGGCTCGGTTCTTTCAGCTGTCAGCAGGATTCACCCACTGACAGCTGAAATGTAAGAAAAAAAAATCCGGCAATTATCGGTTGTTAAGGAGCGTCCTTAACAACCCATGACTCATTCATCTGTCAGTGGGGTTCCCCTGTTGACAGCTGAAGTGTAAACAAAGTCAATAGAAGCTGTCGAAATAAAGCAGTCGGGCAATGTTTATCAACAACATTGCTCAGCCACTGAAACAGAAAGGTAAAAAGAAACATTGTTTATTTTTGTATCTTTCTATTTCTTCATTTAATGATCAAAGGGATTAACTTCCCTCTGCAGATGAAGTCAGTTTAAAGCAACTATAAATGTTAATTAATTAAGTGTGCCTCTGTTTTAACCCTTTATTAACCCTTAATTAACTCCTTATTCTCCTTTTCCATTTAATTATTATTTTGCCGCTATTTTGTAAACTATTAATAATTTAATCTTGTTTTTGGTTTGCTTTATTCATTACTATTTCTACACCTTTAACATATACTGTATAAACCACCATGCTAAAGCAAACCCTCTTTGTGAGTAGTTCAAAACCATAAAATTAAATAATTTTAAACACAAATAATATTAAATCAATTTGCCGCTGCTTTAAATCAAAATATATCAAAAACGTGGAAACCTTCAATTAATAGTTTCTAGCAGCGCAATAATGAACATTCACATATAACGTCAGAATGTGACACATAGAATCAATATTGTGAATTTATAAAGTGTTAGTGCTCAAAGTCCACCATAGTGCAGTATTCAATGAATTTGTGAAGCTGCTCCAATTTTAAACTCCTCTACCTGTGCCACCACGTGAACAAAACAATCACACTGAGGCTCACCAGAACCATAAGAGGTAATCAGCCCATCCAGAAAACAGAGCTCCTGCTGTGTCCATGCATCTCCTCCAATGTCAGTCACAAAGCTATTAGAGATGGTCAGCCCAGCCAGAAAATAAAGCTCCTGCTGTCTCCATAAATCTCCCCAAAATATCAGTCACTCATGCAGAGGGCAAGCAAAGAAAAACTCTCATAGTGTATCACTAAAAACTTCATTTTTAATTCTAAATAAAATGCGCTTACATGTATAAAATAGCAATTGGTCATTGGTGTCAAAACATAGGAGTGGTTGTTACCGATCCGTGACTGCAGCTATGTTCCTCTACGCCGTCACTGTCGGGTATCAATCACTCCATCTGGGTCGTCGTATGGCCACGTTACTGACGCGTTTCGTCACTTCCGACTTGGTCACAAGGGACTTTTAACATATATTTATGCATTTTACATTGGAAAAAAGCACAACATTTAAAAAAATGTATTTATTTAATTTGAAAACAAATTTTCAATGTTTTGTGTCATTGCTGATAGCTGAAGTGTAAACGAAACAGTTGCGGTAGGTATCATTAATTGGTATCAAGGAAATAAAGACATACACATGTGCATCCAGTTGGTTTAAAAATAACTGAGGTAACATTAAGGAATGGTAACCAGGACCCTAATATAGAATGGGATT
This sequence comes from Glandirana rugosa, assembly GCA_018402905.1. Classification (NCBI taxonomy): domain Eukaryota; kingdom Metazoa; phylum Chordata; class Amphibia; order Anura; family Ranidae; genus Glandirana; species Glandirana rugosa. The sequence continues at coordinate 1,839,881 of BLSH010167725.1, read as the reverse complement.
ATTGATTAGGTATAAATCCCATACGGATGTCATCCCGCACTATCGCTCAAATATGAAGCTGTGGGATGGGAGTGCTTTGGTGCATGGTTGGGGAGGGGAAGGGGAATTGGTCTAGGGAGTAGGACATCAGGGCATGCCCCAGAATATGTCAATAATGCAGAAACCAAAACAAATAACAAATGATTGAAAAGTTCAACTTGTGGGCCTACCACCCCTAAAGAATGGTGGAAGGCCAGGTCTGTCTACATAAAACACAAAAAATCCTGGTTTACTCAGACAGCCAAAAGGTCTCAGAGGTAATCGTGGTAGTATAAAAGCAGGTGGCCCCCTGGTCATGCAATTCACGTAGGGAGTGTGATAGAATGTGAAGCGCAGTAGTAGATGCTATCTGATGCCGTCTCATGTGTTCATTTTGAGTGGAATCTGGTCCAGCTGTTACAAGCCACCTTGTCAGGCTTGGTTCCGGACCGAATTGTGTGACCCTCTTGAGTCCAGTCTCAGCTGGGGTTTAAGTAACCAGGAAGTGAGCAAAGGCTTACTCTACCCTGGGACTCAGAGTGATCAGTCTGAGAGAGCTGACACACAGAGCTTTTGTGTTGTTGGACTAAACAAAAAGTTTGCTATAACTTTGTTTTGTGGGTGTTTGGGAGAAGCCCGACACCGCTTAGAGAGGTATCCTGATTTGTTTATTTTAGAGCTTGGATGGCAAGGATTTATTTCATGTTTTGTTAGTTTAAAAAATGCAACCTTTTGCTCTAATAAATCTGGCTGCAAACCAGATTTTAAAGAAACTGCTGTCTCAACTACCTTCTTCTCAGGAAAGTTGATCCCCACAAGATCTAATCCCTCACACGTGGTGGACTCAGAGGGCAGTTTCTTAAAATATGGAAGATATGTTGAAGGCCCTGCTATAAGCCACTGTGGCTCAGCGGGAAACCAACCTCCAGGTTGCAAAAGCTGCTGCAGCGCAGCGGGAGGAAAGTCACGAGGTTGCTGCAGCACAGTGGGAGGACAGTCGCCAGGCCGCTGCAGCACAGCAGGAGGAAATTTGCCAACTGCACAAGGAGAATCATCAGGCTTTTGCCAACAGCACAACAGGAGATTAATCTCTGGTTTACGGAGGCTCTGGTGGAATTAAAAAAGGAGACTGCACCTCCTGTGCCAGTGGAATAAAAGATGGTATGGGCCAGCTACCAAATACAAAAGATGACATCTGTAGATGACATGGAGGCATACCTGATGACCGTTGAAAGTGTCGCTGTTCACAAAGGATGGCCAAAAGAGCAGTGGGCGGGACTGTTAGCACCTTTTCTGACAGGTGAACCCCAAAAGGCCTACTTTGATTTGGAACAGATTAGGCCCAGGACTATGGGACTCGAAAGACGGAGATACTCACTCGCCTGGGTGTCACCATGGCCATATGGGCCCAACGGGTGGTCCTACCGCATGGACAAGCTACGCAGCTTGCAAATGTTGACCTGATATATCTCACGAGGAAGTGGTTGCAGGCAGAGACCTTGCCAGGCCCTCAGATTGTGGAGCGTGTGGTCATGGATCGGTATCTGCGTGCCCTCCCTGCTACTGTGAGGTCAGTCATGGAGACCCCAAAACTGCCAACCAACTGGTAGAGAGATGCACTGCTGCTGAGGACTTGTTGCACCCGTGTCTGCGCCCCACTCCAATGTATCTAGCGGTGAAAGATCGCCCGGCGGACCAAGTAAGACTGTTCCAGGGTTCAAGGGCATGGGGAAGTTTGATAAGACTGCTATGTCTAAGGAAACTATGGACTCTAGACCTGGAGATTGGCCAAAGAAGCCAGGGAGGTCTTGGGGGCCCTTGAGGGGACTGGGTATAGAGCACATAGAGTGCTACCGATGTCATGCATTGGGACATATTGCTGCCAACTGTCCCCTAAATGCAGTGTCATAATGCTTATATGAAAAGATGTATATCTCTTTTTGTACAGGTCGCATGTACTGCATTACGTCAGGGTTGCATGGAAAAGCAAATATGTGTGATTTCTGTTGATGGGAAGCCAGTCATTGCATTGCTTGATTCAGGTAGTGTTGTGACTTTAGTCAACAGCAATTGTGTAAATCCTGCAAGGTTACACCCTAGTACAATTGGGGTCATTTTCATCCATGGGGACACTCGGGACCACTAGACTGCCATGGTTGAGATTGACACCCCTTGGGGTAGTGTGACACATTCAGTGGGGTGGCACCTTCACTGCTTCATGAGGTCCTAGTGGGGAGAGATTTTCCCCATTTTTGGAGGTTATGGGAAGGCACAAGGAGTCTGGAGGATAGAGCGCCCCCTGCTAGGGAAGCACAAGAACTCTCACCAGACCCTTTATGCCGAATGGCAGGGGAGATCGATGGCAGGACCAAGGAAGGAGGAGGCCCTCTTCCTTTTCCTGTAATGCCTGGGGAGCCAGAGGAGCTGTCAGGAACCGTCTCTTGCTCAGTAGAGCAATCAAGCTGCTATGTCTATCCCTGTGCATGTGCGCACCGTTATTGGCGCCAGAATGGCCTATTTAAATGGTAAGGCAGCACTAGGGTGCAAGTGCTGTCCATTCTACAGCATTCAGTGCACCTGAGAGATTGTCCTCTAATCCTGAGTTCCTGTATTCCTGAGACCCGGCTTACCCTGACCCAGATTGTCTGCTGCTTGCACTGACCTCTGCTTGCCCACAACCACTCTTTTTGATTATCCCTTGTACCTCTGCTACCAGCCCACTGCTGACCTTGCTTGTTCTGACCACCCTGTGCCTGCTCCTTCTGTACTATATTTGCCAGCCAGTTGCCGACCCAGCCTGTACCACCGACTTCTGTTGGCTCGAGTCTTCATTGGACATCACACATCATCATCATCATTGGACCAGTCCAGACCTCGTGCCCTCCTGCACTCCCAAACTACCTGTCTACTCTACCAGGGGTTTGCGAAACAGGGCCATAAGAGACAGTAAAGGACAGCCATGTCTGAGTCTGCACAGGGAGTACCATCGGCCATGGAGGACCTGTGTGCCCATTTTGCAGGTCTCACACAAGCTGTCAAGAACTTACAGGAGGGTTACATCTGCTTGGAAGAAACATAGAAACAGAGAAAAGTGATGGCAGAAAAAGACTGAGTAGTCCATCGAGTTTGCCCCTTTTTATTTATTTATTTATTTATTTTTTTTTTAGGTACAAGAACTTATGGCCCCTACTGCATCGGGACAGGGCAGACCCCAGCTCGCACCATTGTGGCCCTTCCTTCAGAACCTAAGGTCCCTCTGCCGGATTAGTGCGCGGGTGATCGTAGCAAGTTCCGAGCCTTCCGCAACTCCTGTGAGCTTTCTTTTGGTCTACAGCCCCGTACCTTCTCCCTAGAAGCTACGAAGGTGTCAGGACCTGTGAACTTGCTCGAGTCACCTGCTGGTGGCACTGATGTATAGAGAACCAAAGGGTGTAGTTCTGGTGGCCACCAGTGGGTGTCTCCCAGCAGATGGAGTACACAGGTCATTAAGCTACACCCGATGGGGCTGCTGGGTCTATCTAAGCCCGCCTTGCACCCAGTCCCAGTGCTTCAGCGTTTTCCCTGCAAGCCGTACCTTGCCCTAGCCTGACCTGTCCTGATCCGTGTTCTATACCTGTCCTGATCCGTGTTCCAGACCTGTCCAGATCCGTGTTCCCACTGGGAGTTCTGGCCTCGCTGGAACCTGCTTCCTGCTCCCTCATTCACCTCCAGCCCTCAGTATTTGCCTCCCTGTTCTCCTCATCTGATGTCTTCCTGTTTTGCCTATGTGTGTTTTTACATTTGTATTTAGTTAGTTAGATAGTTAGGTGTTTATTTGTGGGGTTGCTGTGTTTTCACTTTCTTTCATTTGCTTGTTTATGTTACTGGTGTTCGGTGTTTTGCAAGTGTGTCATTTTCCTAATAAAACTTATTTTTTCTCATATTTGTATAGTCCTGATTCTTGCATCCCGACAGAAGGTGGGATTGGTTATGTCCTTACTGCAGGGTGAACCCCAGGCTTGGGCTCACCGGCTGTGGGAACAACGGGCACCGGAAGTCGCCAACCTGGCCCTGTTCTTTGATGTAATGGCCTGCTTGTATCAGGACCTCCACCAGGCTGCCACTGCTGAAGCCACTTTGCATGCCTTGCAGCAAGGCCGCCGCACGGTGGAAGATTATGTTGCCGAATTCCGGCGTTGGAGTGCAGACACGGCCTGGAATGACGCAGCTCTCTGCTACAAGTATTGCCTTGGCCTGTCGGAGTCCCTCAAGGATGAGTTGGCCCATGTCAGGGCCCCCACACCCTAGAAGCCCTTATTGATTTGGCAATTCAAATTGACCGGCGCCTCAAGGAGCTCAAAGCTGAGAGGTCCCCTGGCCCCTCGCGTCTGACCTGGATGATGCCCCGTGTGCCCAGCTATCCAAGCTACCCACACCCTGCTGCCTCTGCTTCTGCATCCACTGTTCCTGTTTCTCTGGATTCCCCCGAGCCGATGCAGATAGTGCTTATCCACCCATCCCTTACACCTGAGGAGAAGCAACGTCGCCGGGCCCTCAATCTGTGCCTGTACTGTAGGGAGACGGGGCACATGGTGAGATCTTGTCCTGTCAAGTTTGGTAAGTGTCCCATGAAAGAAGTAAAAGAAGAGCCTCCTGCTTTCAGTAACACTTCTAACCTTACTCTCTCCATTGCCTTACAGCTTCCCAGTGGGAATATCCTGGCTCCGGCGATTGTTGATTCCGGAGCACGTAGCTGTTTCATGGATCAGGCCTTCACTACACAACATCAGATCCCTCTATGTCCTAAGGCCCATAAGATGGTTATCCGCCTAGTGGATGGAACCACCATAAAATCCGTCATCGTCACCCACGAGGCTCTTCCCTTGCCTGCTGTGATGGCTGACGGCCACTAGGAGCTACTTATTTTGGATGCCATCGCATCTCCTCTTTTCCCTATTATCCTTGGCCTCCCATGGCTCCGAGCTCACAGCCTATGCATTAATTTACTGTGTCCAGCACTGCCTATCTCAACCCATCGAGGCTGCCCCCACTCTCTTAAGCTTGGACTCTGATTCTAATCCTGAGGTCCACCAAGCGGTCCCCTCTGTTTATCACGACTTTTTGGACGTGTTTAGTAAGAAGGGAGAAACTTCCCCCACACTGGCCTTATGACTGCCTGATAGAACTCTTGCCTGGAGCAGAGGTACCGTTTGGCCGGATTTACCCCCTGGCAGAGCTGGAACTATTGGACGATAACCTAGAGATGAGATTTATCCGGCCTTCCACATCTCCTGTGGGTGACAGGATTTTCTTTGTCGAAAAAAAGGATCATACTGTACACTGAGACCCTGCATTGATTATCGAGAACTAAATAAGATAACAGTCAAAAACCACTACCCCCTACCATTGGTCCCAGAACTGCTTCAGAGATTGGGTTTTGTTACAGTCTTTACCAAGTTGGATCTCCGTGGGGCATATAACCTCATCCGTATTCGGGAAGGCGATGAGTGAAAGACCACTTTCCGAACCCGTTTCGGGCATTTTGAATATTTAGTCATGCCCTTTGGACTTTGTAACGCCCCAGCAATGTTCCAGCATCTCGTCAATTATGTTTTTTGAGACTACCTAGACTTATTTGTCATCATATATCTTGACGATATACTGATCTTCTCTTTGTCCCTGGAGGAACACCATGGGCACGTCCGCAGAGTGTTAATTCGGCTTCGGCAGAATGGACTGTATGCCAAGGCAGAAAAGTGCGCTGTCGAGCGTTCCAGCATTCAGTTTCTTGGGTTGGTCATTTCTGTCACTGGCATTACCATGGACCAACAGAAGGCTTCTGCTATCCTGGATTGGCCAACGCCAGTGGATAGAAAAGGGGTCCAACACTTCTCCAACTTCTATCGGAAGTTCATAAAAGGATTCTCTGCTATTATTTCTCCTATTACTCAACTCACTAAGCAGAATTTATGGTTTCAATGGACCACAGAGGCCCAAATGGCCTTCCAGACCTTGAAAAGACTCTTCACTTCAGCGCCAGTTCTGAAGCATCCAGACCCCACTCTGCCCTATGCCCAAGAGGTAGATGCTTCCGAGACTAGGAGCTGTGTTATCCCAAAGGTGAGGCTCCAAAGCTCTACTCCATCCTTTAGCATGCTTTTCTCACAAACTCTCTTCCCCTGAAAAGAACTATGATGTAGGAGACTGAAACCCTGTGAGGCCCGCTGGGCTCTTTTCTTCTCCCGGTTCCTTTTTCATACCATCTACGGGCCTGGGTCGAAGAATGTGAAATCTGATGCCTTATCTCGGATGCTCTGTGAGTTTCTGCTTCCCCGGATACCATCCTTCTTCCAAGGAATTTCCTTCTGTCCCAAGAGAACCTGTTGTCTCAAATCAAGCATACTATTGCCAGTTCCTCTGGGCCACCTGATCCTGGATTAGTGACAAATGAAGGGCTGTGGTGGCACGTCAATCAACTTTTCACCCCCAAAGTGCAACGCCTAACTGTACTCCAACTCTGCCATGACCGTACACTGGCCGGACATTTCGGAGCACGTAAGACTTCTGAACTACTTCTAAGGTCCTTTTGGGGGCCATCAGTGGGCGAAGATTACCAGAAATACGTAAATTTCTGTTCTACATGTGCTCAGAATAAAACCTGTAAAGCCAGAGTCTGGTCCAGGATTTCAATAGACTTTATCGTGGAGTTGCCACCAGCCGAAGGACATAACGCTAACTTTGTCGTTGTGGATCGTTTGACAAAGATGGCACATTTTCTCCCTATGAAGGGCACCCCCACTGCTGCTAAAACAGCGAACATCCTTATTAAGGAGATAGTCTGCCTTCACGGAGTACCCACCAGCATAGTTTCGGACCGAGGAGTCCAATTCTCCTCCCAGTTCTGGAAAGCAATCTGCTCATCTCTGGATATTGAGTTGGCCTTTTGAACTGCTTACCACCCTCAAACAAATGGTCAAACTGAACGGACAAATCAGACCCTGTAGCAGTATCTCCGTTGTTTCTCATCCTTCTCACAGATTGACTGGGTCACACTACTACCACTGGCAGAATTTGCCTATAATAACACCGTTCATTCCGCTACTAAGCAGTCCCCATTCTGAGCGAACTACGGGTTCCATCCTACATTTTTACCTAGCCTGACTTCTGAAAGCTCGGTACCAGCCGTTCTAGAAACTGCAAAATTCCTGGAGAAAAATCAGAGACTATTACAGGAAACACTATCTAAGACTCAGGAGCACAATAAGGATGCATATAACAAGAATATGCGTGGGGAATTGGATCTCCAACCAGGTGACCAGGTCTAGCTTGCCACAAGAAACCTAAAATTGACTTGTCCTTCAAGGAAGTTGGGGCCTAGATTCATTGGCCCATTCCCTGTGAAAAGGAAAATCAACCGGGTTTGATTTGCCCTCTACTTTATGCATCCATCCGGTGTATTATGTCACCCTGCTGAAACCTGTAGTCGCCAATCCCTTTCCGGGACAGTCAACTCCTCCACCAGAACCAGTTCTAGTAGATGGGGAGGAGGAGTTTGAAATTGAAACCATCTTGGCATACAGGAGGAGAGGTGGATCCCTACAGTACCTGGTCAAGTGGAAAGGATACGGGTCTGAGGAGAACCTTTTGGAGAAATCATTCTGCAAGAAATGCCCGCGTGTGCATGCACAGGTGTGAGATCGGCCTATTTAAACGGGCAGCACTAGGGTGCAAGTGCTGTATGTTCCACAGCCATCAGTGCACCTGAGAGATTGTCCTCTAATCCCGAGTTCCTGTATTCCTGAGACCCGGCTTACCCTGACCCAGATTGCCTGCTCCCTGCACCGACCTCTGCTTCCCCATGACCACTCTTTTGGATTATCCCTTGCACCTCTGCTGCCAGCCCGCTGCCGACTTTGCTTGTTCTGACCACCCTGTGCCTGCTCCATCTGTACTGTATTTGCCTGCCAGTTGCCGACCCAGCCTGTATCACCGACTTCCATTGGCACGAGTCTTCATTGGACATCACACATCATCAAAATCAAAGGGCCAGTCCAGCCCTCGTGCCCCCCCTGCACTTTGGTACTCCCTGTCTACTCTACCAGGGGTTCGCGAATCAGGGCCGTAAGAGTGGTTACTCCCTGCATAAGACAGACTCCACCGCCAGGAGCGTGACAGGAGCTAGAAGATAGCTCCCAGCTCGAGGTTAACGAACTGGAGAACATCTCTGACTCTAACAGTCAGAGTGGACAGAACGTGGAACCTGACTTAGAGGTCAGGAGAGAGGATTTTTGTATGGAGCAATTACGAGAGATCAGCCTCATTAGAGCCAGAGAAAATGTTAAGATAATGGATGGGGAACCTGTGGATCCTAATTGGGGGTGTCTTTTCCGTACATGGCTCTTAAAAACTATGTGTTGTATCAGGTGGTAAAACACAGTGAGGATGAGGTAGAACAGCTAGTGGTTCCCAAAACCTATCGCAGGATGGTACTAGACTTGGCCCATGGTCATATAAGGGGGGACATCTGGGTATGGAGAAGACCAGGGAGAGAATAGCCCAGAGATTCTTATGGCCCAGGATGTATGCATATGTCAGAGAATACTGTGACTCATGCCCAAAGTGTCAAATGTGTGCACCGTCGCCCCATTTTTGCAGTCCGCTTGTCCCACTACTAATAATTGAAGTGCCTTTTGAGAGAATTGGCAGGGATCTGGTGGGGCCAGTAGTAAAGTCTGCTCGGGGTCACCAGCACATTCTGGTAATACTGGACTACGCAACACACTATCCTGAAGCCATACTCTTGCTGAATACCTCCACTAAGACTATCACCAAGGAGTTAGTCCAGGTGTATAGTCGGGTGGGGATCCCAAAAGAGATTTTAACAGATCAGGGCACCCCGTTTATGTCCAGTGTTACTAAGCAACTGTGCAAGTTATACAAAATCTCCCATCTCCGTACCTCTGTCTACCACCCCCCAAGCAGATGGCCTTGTGGAGTGATTTAATAAAACACTCAAAAGTATGTTGAAAAAGGTGGTCGACAAAGGTGGGAGAAATTGGGATCTTTTGCTATCATATCTCACGTTTGCCATACGAGAGGTTCTGCAGGCGTCTACGGGTTATTCCCCATTTGAACTCTTCTACGGTAGACATCCCAGGGGGCTGCTAGATGTTGCAAAAGAAACGTGGGAAGGAGAGGCCATCCCATATAGAAGTGTCAAAGAGCTTATCTCCTTGATGCAGGCTCAAATTGCAGCTGCCCTGCCCCAGTACGAGAACATATGGTGCATTCCTGGGGATCACGGGGTACAACAGGCGTTTCATTCCCGACTTTGCCACCATTGCCGTCCCTCTAACAGACCTGACGAAGGGTAGAGGGTTCATCGTGGTGAAATGGAATCCGGAGGCAGAGAAGGCATTTCAGAGGTTGAAGCAGGCCCTTTGTGTACAACCGGTGCTCGTCACCCTGGACATCTCAAAAGATTTTGTCATGCAGGCAGACGCCTCTGAGGCAGGACTAGGGGCCGTACTGCCCCAGATCAGAGACGGTGAGGAACGTCCAGTTGTATACCTGAACAGAAAGCTGAACAGCCATGAGAAAACTTATGCCATCATCAAAAAGCAGTGCTTAGCCATCAAGTGGGCCTTAGAGGCCCTAAGGTACTATCTGTTGGGAAAACGATTCAGGTTAGTCACCGACCATGCCTCCCTGAAGTGGATGTGTGACAACAGGGAGAAAAATAGTTGGGTGGTTCCTGGCCCTACAGCCATTTAATTTCACAGTGGAACACCGGGCAGGAAAGCTCCAAAATAACGCAGATGCCCTTTCCTGGGTCCACTGTATGGTCAGGGGTAGAGTTGAGCGAACACCTGGATGTTCGGGTTCGGCGGGTCCAAACGAACTTTGGAAAAAAGTCCAGGTTCGGCACCGAACGTTGCCTGAACTTTATCCCGGACCCCGAACCCCATTGAAGTCAATGGGGACCTGAACTTTTAGGCACAAAAATGGCTGTAACAAAGTCCTGGCAAGTGCTAGAGGGCTGCAAAAGGAAGTAAAATGGGGGTAAGAGTAGGGCAAGTACCCTACAATAAAATGGGGATAGGGAAAATAAATTAAAATCAAATTTAAAAAAATGGGAAGGGGGGAGGATGTGGAGTAGGAGCCTAGAGGTTGACTAGACCGTGGCCGTGGCAGTGTAGGTGGAAGTGGCAGTGGTCGAGGAGGAGGAGGAGGTAGCCAACACTGTTTTTTTTGTTTGTTTATAATTGGGGCAGCCCCCAAAAAATTGAGGCCTATTCAAAAAAACAAGTATACGAATGGCTGTGTGAGTCTGGTCTAAATGTTTATTCTGCACAGCAAGCCACGGCTTGGACCTGAAAAAAGGTTTCAAGCAAACCTGGGCGGCTTGGGCTTGTAGGTCCACAAGCGAGTTGAGATGGGGACTGGTATGTCACCTGGGT
>BLSH010167725.1:1814968-1827222 GCA_018402905.1 Glandirana rugosa | reverse complement strand
GCTTCCATGGGACCATGTGGAAATGCTTGGGGACGGTGGCGGACATGACGGCGTTGCTGTCATATCGTCTGTCTGCTGGGTGGCAGGTGTCACTGTAGAGGTGGAGGAAGAGGCCGAGGCAGCAGCAGAAGAGGAAGCAGGAGGAGGCCGAGACCTTTCTTGGATTTTGAGGTAATTATTCCAATGCAGCTTGTGCCTTGAATTTAGATGCCTGGTCATGGGGGTTGTGCTCAGGTTGAGAACATTTATGCCCCGGCTCAGGCTATCATTGCATAGCTTTCAAAACAGTCGTGTCTTGTCGTCAGCACATTGTCTGAAGAACTGCCATGCGGGGGAACGCCTTTGAGCTGTCTTTGGTGTGCTAGGTCCCTGGGTGCAGTGGGTAGTAGCAGGCATACTGTCTAGGGGACGCTCGCTCAGCTTTTGCAACCTGCTTCCTCTTTTGCTGTGCTGGTGCCTCTGTGTGACCACCACCTCTTCCTCCAAACTGCACACGTCACTCACATGACCCTCATTCCATGTGGGGTCTAGGACCTCATCATCCTCCACATCATCTTCACCACTGCCCTCCTTGTCAGTCTGCACACTGAGGCAAGGTGCAGCAGTTGGCACCTGTGTTTCATCATCATCAGAGACGTGCTGCGCTGGTGTTTCCATGTCCTCATCCTGCAACAGAAGTGGTTGGGCATCAGTGCACTCAATGTCTTCCACTTCTGGGGCAGCGCTATGTGGATGGCCCACGGAAAGCACACCAGGAGAGTCATCAAAAAGCATAAGAGTCTCTTGCAGGACTTGGGGCTCAGACTGCTTGGCTAATTTACAAGGGGCTGATGTGAAAAACAGATGGCCATGGGGTTCAGGTGCCAACTCTGAGCTTTCATCAAGGGACCGGGAGGGAGACAATATGAAGGAACTGGAGGCATTGTCAGCCACCCAATCTACTATCGCCTGTACATGTTCTGGCCTCACTAATCGTTGAGGGGCATTCAGGCCTACCATATACCGGTGAAGGTTCTGTTGGCTACCTGAGGAAGGTGTTTCCCTTGTGCGTGTAGGTGGCACACCTCGACCACGTCCCCTCCTTCCAACAGGAGTTTCACCGACACCACCAACACCAGCAGCACCAGCATCACCAGCAGCACCATGACCACGTCCCTTATTTGCTCTCCTCATTGTGCCCGCAAATGTACTATGTAGCCCTATGTAAGCATTTATTAAAACCAATTAATATCTTTTTTTTTTTTTAAAACACCAACGTAGACAGACTGTTTTTTTGGTGCAAGAAATGCACCGCTCACACCAACAGCTGGAAGCTCTCCCTTTAGAACTAGGAGATGATTTTTGAACAATAATCTGTCACTTACAGCAACAGCTGGAACCTGGCCCTATAGGAGTAGGCAATGATTTTTGAACAATAATCTGTCCCTCTAAGCAACAGCTGGAAGCTCTCCGTTTTGAACTAGGAGATGATTTTTGAACAATAATGTGTCACTTACAGCAACAGCTAGAACCTCTCCCTTTAGAACTAGGAGATGATTTTTGAACAATAATCTGAAAAAAAAAAAAGAACAATAATCTGTCCCTCTAAGCAGAAGCCTCTACCCCGGGCAGTCAGATCGTTGTGTAATGCAGGGTTTGATCTGCAAACTGTCACTCAAAGCAGCAGTATGCGAAATCTCAAATTACTCCCACAATCTGATCGTTGTGTACGATCCCACAATCTGATCGTTGTGTATGATCGTAATGATCGTTGTGTTATGCAGGGTTTGATCTGCAATCTGTCACTCAAAGCAGCAGTATGTGAAATCTCAAATTACTCCAACAATCTGATCGTTGTGTACGATCATAGCGATCATTGTGTTATGCAGGGTTTGATCTGCAATCTGTCACTCAAAGCAGCAGTATGTGAAATCTCAAATTTCTGCAATCTGTCCCTCAGAGCAACAGTAGTAATAATCTCAGGATGCAGGATCAGATGTTAAAATGTCTGCAATCTGTCCCTCACAAAAACGCTGGCAGCTTCCTCTCCTAGTCAGAGTCTCAGAGAGCATGTGACTGCATCATCAAGTGACTCCAGCTTATAAAGAGGCTGAGTCACATGATGCACTGGCCAATCACAGCCATGCCATTAGTAGGCATGGCTGTGATGGCTTCTAAGGGCAAAGCAGTGAAACGCTTGTTGATTGGCTGCCCTGCAGCTATTCAACATGCGTGATCAACTACCTGAACCCGAACGTTTTTTGAAATGTCCGTGTTCACCCCGGACACCCCAAAGTTCGGTATGGACCCAAACGTTACAGTCTGGGTTCGCTCAACATTATGTGACGTTATGTGAGGCACAGTAGTAGACAGACGCTATCTATCAACCTGCATGCGTTCATTTTGAGTGGACGAAGATGGAATCCGGTCCAGGTGTTACAAACCACCTTGACAGGCTTGGTTCCGGACCGGATTTTGTGACCCTCTTGAGTCCAGTCTCAGCTGGGGTTTAAATAACCAGGAAGTTAGCAAAGGTTTGCCCTACCCTGGGACTTGTAGCGATTAGCCTGAGAGAGCTGACACATGGAGCTTTTGTGTTGTTGGACTAAACAAAAGGTTTGCTATAACTTTGTTTTGTGGGTGTTTGGGAGGAGCCCGACACCGCTTAGAGAGGAATCATGATTTGTTAAGTTTAGAGCCTGGAGGGCAAGGATTTATTTTATGTTTTGTTTGTTTTAAAAATGCAACTTTTGCTCTAATATATCTGTCTGCAAGCCAGATTTTAAAGAAACTGCTGTCTCAACTGCCTTTTTCCCAGGAAAGGTGATCCCCACAAGAGCTAACCCCTTACAGGAGAAATAGAGAAAGTATGTCAAGAAATAAGAAAAGAAGGGAAGAAAGAAAAGAGAAAAATAAAATAGCGAAAAGGGCTCCTCTCAACCCAAAGACATATAGCAGAATACATTTTGGCCAAAATTTTATTTTATTGGATATGTTTTATGTCACAAAATAGAAAATTTTTTCATTTTTTCATTTTTTCACACTTTTCGGTCCTTTTTCGTTTATATCACAAAAAAAAAAAAACCCCAGGGGTGATCAAATACCACCAAAAGAAGGCTCTTTTTGTGTGAAAATTATACAAATTTCATTTGTGTACAGTGTTGCAGTTAAAGTAGTGCAGTGTTGAATAGCAAAAAATGCCCTGGTCATGAAGGGGGTACAACCTTCCAGAGCTCAAGCGGTTAAAACCTAATATGATGCTATAAGGGTTTGGCAACATACCCTAGCGTAGAGTAGTATCACAATACCCTCCGACATTTTCCAGCAAATTCACTAGTCTTATGTTTTGATTACGAACCTCATTTTGTATATGCTAGAAAGCCACCTCTTGCTATGGGAATATCATGCCACATGCATGATGTGCTAGCCCAGAGGATTTCACAGGGGTGCAAAATTTTAATAAATATCAGTACATACAATCTGGTAATGCATATCAATAAAAACTAAGCATAGATGTGTAGATACACCTACCATAATATGTTAACTCCATGAGTCTAAACATAAATAATCAATAAACATAAATAATGAGGTCGTTCATGGATTACATGTCACTGCGCATATTAAGTGTTTCAATTATTCCTCTTTAGTTTGATAGATAAATGTGTTCCCTGGCTATTTGGCAGCCTAAGGAAAACTATAGAAGGTTTGGTAGTAGCTACTGCTCAGTTTAAATGAAAAGAGCAATTCAAAAAGAAATACATAACTCGTTATATCGTTTCTTCCTGTTCATGTTTGATGCATCTGTAGCATTTATTATGCAGTTTGTTGAGGTTTGACAAAGTAATTGTCTAGCAAACCATAACCATAATGACATTTTTCTGCTTCAAACAAAAGGATGTATTATCAGAAAAATATTCAAGCAAATGGCTTAATACATCAGCTTTTCCTATCATAGCTGCTAATACATATATTGTATATACCACACAAGCTGTTTACGGGAATGTGTGCACGGGTAAGCATCGTCTTTTATATTTTAAAAAACATAGTAACTGTGTCCTTAAACTACAGGCATACTCCAGTTTAAATGACACCAAAGGGGCACTCATAATTCATTAATTGAAAACATATATTCTTTCACAGATTTACAATATATTCTGCCAGTGCTCTCCACTCATTCGCTCCTTGATTCCTAAGATTTCATCCTGGAGCTCTCCCTAGATATTTGTGTTTGAAAAAAAAAGCCACAAGATTTACAATCTGTCCTTGAAAGTGCAGCATTCAGCATAGAGAATTTGGGCACAAAGTTTTAGCTGCGGATAATCACAAAGCTCTAGTCAGTAAGCTGAATAAATATATTTGTATACACGCAGGGTATTTTATAAAGCCGTATTTCATATTCTTTGGTCAACTTTATGCCACCAGCTTGACTATTTTTTCTTTAATAAATCTTTATCAAGAGTTACATCTGCATGTCAAAATGAAGAACTAAGGTAACAAAAGGCTTGGATGTACATTAAAGAATATGTTACCCCAACATTTCATATTCCTGATATGTGCCTGTTCTACCATGTCCTTCTATATAAAAAAAGCATCCTGTTTGAATTGATTCCTTTGTGTGAAATAATGGATTATTTTGCCAGTCCCCCTCTTTCCTATTGCAAACTGACTACGCTAGGCATGGGAGCACATCTTTCACAACGTGGCTAGTTTGCTTCTTTGAATTATTATTATTATTATACAGGACTTATAACGCCAACAGTTTGCGCAGCGCTTTACAAAATGAAGGCAGACAGTACAGTTACATCACAATTTGCTACAAGAGGAATCAGAGGGTCTTGCTTGTTAGAGCTTACAATCTAAGGGCCAATTGATACAAAAGGTAATAGCTGTGGAGATGAGCTCATGTAGAAAGTAAGACACTGTATTGGATAGAAGCAGGATAGGCTTCTTTAAGGAGAAAGGTTTTTAAGGATCGTCTAAAGATAGATAGATTAGGAGACAGTTGGACAGATTGGGGTAGGGAGTTCCAAAGGATGGGAGAAGCTCTGGAGAAATCCTGCAGGCGAACATGGGAGGAGGTGACAAGGGAGCTAGAGAGCAGAAGGTCTTGGGAGGACCGAAGAGGGCAGCTTGGTTGGTATTTTGAGACTAAGTTAGAGATGTAGCTGGGGGCAGAGTTGTGGATGGCTTTGTAAATTATTGTTAGTACTTTGAATTTTATTTGTTGGGTGAGTGGAAGCCAGTGAAGAAGTGGCAGAGAGGGGTGGAGGACACTGAGCGATTGGTAAGGTAGATAAGTCTTGCAGCAGCATTCATTATGGACTGAAGCGGGGATAATGTATGCAAAGGTAATCCAATGAGGAGAGAGTTGCAGTAGTCGAGGCGAGAGATAACCAGAGAGTGAATTAGAGGCTTGGTGGTGTCTAGAGATGTTGCGGAGGCTAAGGTGGCATGATTTGGACAGGGATTGGATGTGGTCCTGAAAGGACAGGTCAGAGTCTAGGGTTACCCCTAGCACCCTGGCATGTGGGGACGCATTGTACTTGGGTGCACAGCCTGCCTGTACACTAGTGGTTAGCTTTCAGCTGACATGCCCCCCTTTCACCGCTGTTCACTTGAAAGATCAGTGTACTGCTATCCCTTTGCCTTCTGCTGACACTGCCCCTGCCCATCTCCTCTCTGGGAAGATCAGTGTATTGCTATCCATCTTCCTTCTGCTGAGACTGACCCCTGCCCATCTCCTCTCTGGGAAGATCAGTGTACTGTTATCCCTCTGCCTTCTGCTGACACTACCCCTGCCCAACTCCTCTCTGGGAAGATCAGTGTACTGTTATCCCTCTGCCTTCTGCTGACACTGCCCCTGCCCAGCTCCTCTCTGGGAAGATCAGTGTACTGTTATCCCTCTGCCTTCTGCTGACACTGCCCCTGCCCAACTCCTCTCTTGGAAGATCGGTGTAATGCTATTTCTCTGCCTCCTGCTGACACCCTTCCCTAAGACAGATGTGATCTATTTTCTGAAACCATAACTGTATAGGTGGGGCAGTTTTCTTTTTCTAGAAAAGGGATCTCCAAACTATGGCCTTACCGTTGTTCAGGAACTTAAATTCCCATCATGCCTAGTCATGTCTGTGAATGTCAGAGTTTTACAATGCCTCATAGAACGTGTAGTTCCCCAACAGCTGGAGGCCAATAGTTAGGAGATCCCTGTTCTAGTACAATGGAATAAGAGATTTAGCAACATTCTATAGGTGAGGTAATGGACCATTTGTATTAGTCAGCTTAGTGATTTATGAATGATTAGTAATCCACAAGGGAAAAATCCTTCTTTGTGAACAAACAGCGTTTGCTACTATGAATAGCAACAACATAACATGTATTTAAATAACATAAACATGCATAATTGTGCACACAATTAATAAACAATCATAAAGTCTGAATGATGAAAAAATAATAAAAATAAATAAAAAAGCAGTGTACCCATTTTCTCATGTGATATCAGATATGCAAAGTTCTCTCAAACTCACACAACTTTTGCTGTGTATATCCCACAGTGACTGACACGCAGCTCAGTGTGCTCCCAAAAAGACACCTTGTTCAGGTGAAGTGAAGATCCCTACTCACCAGATGTTGTTAACCCTCTTTGTCATACAAGAGAGGTCAAATAAGGCTTAGACGGTCTCCGTGACGGAGACGTTTCCACCGGGCAGGCTAGAAAAAAAGACAGAAGACAAGCTCCTCATAGCGTAAAACCGTCTTGGTAGTTTATGAAGAACTTTTGGCAGGTTTAGCATACAGAAAAACATTAAAAATTCATCCTATGCAGGCATCCGCAATACCGGTATAGTAAAAGCCACCTAGGTGTCAACATGCGTTCCACCTAGAGCTCAGCGTGGCACACTGTGCATCCTAGTTTAAGTTGTGCTTAGCTTAGCGGTTTGTCTGTACAATTAAACCGATGTGATAGTTAACCCTGCAACCCTGCATTTGTCTCAACAGTTTGGACACTTCCAAACAAAAGGAGTCAATAAGTCGATCAGTGCCACTAAATTTTGTGCTATCTTACCACAGCCTTTCCTGTATGACGAGGGAATATTAGGGAACATTAAGTGTAGCTTTGCTGGGGTATTACATCATTTATGTCGGAGTTTACAGTTCTTGAAACATGAAAGAGACATGAAAAATTTGTAGGATTTTATTCTTTTGATCCTCTGCTCATGAATGTCCGCTTCCCACTGAGAAGGGATCCAGGGTAAGATGGCAATACTAATTGCAGGGCAGATTTATAAAATTGAAATAGATAAGTAGGCCAGAGTGGTGAGATATTTAGTTCAATAGGATTCATCTTTTTGAGCGCATGTATCTGTTTTGGTATATGTTCCTATGAATTGTGGAATTGTGATTGTACCACATATCTCTATTCACCCACAGCTGATATTTGGGTGGAGTGCCTGAGTTCTGCCAAAGGATTAATCGCCGTATGTCTGTTTGGACTTTGATAATATGTCATGGGAGATGCTTGGGGATTGAAGAGTGCAATGTGGAAAAGTTACACTAAAGTTTCATGTAGAACAAGAAAGCACCTTTAGAAAGATATTCATTTTGCCTAACCAGGAATGGTAGAAGGGGGCCATTGTTCGTGATCCCCCCATTTATGGTTTAGTATAGGAAAGTAATTAGCTCCAAACAAATCTTCTAGGTAGGGGTGAGGGAGATAAATCCTTTAATATTTAAAATTGTAAGGAAACTAAGCGAATGGAAAGTAGAGTTGAAATCTGTGAACCTCAGACCTGTACAGCGCAAGGTTCAGCATTCCTGACTTATTTTGATTAATTTTGAACTTTAAAAGGTTTTAAAACAAGGTCAAGGCCAACAACAAATTAGGGAGGGATACAAGAGGTTGTTTTCTCCTATCAGCAAGATTGTAGGTTTAGGCTGACAGAACTGTGCAATGCTATAGAGCCTATTAGGATAACAAAGCTTGTCCTTTCTCTCCCATTTTGAGTGTTGCAGTGTGAGGAAGAAGCTAATACAAAAATAAAATCTGTTATCTATACTAGTTGTCGGTAAATTAATTTAATAATTTTAATATAAACATATTTGGATTAAATGATTGTCTTTAACCACTTAAGGACCGGAAGGATTTCCAGCTTTAGGACCGGAGCCCTTTTTGCGATTTGGCGCTGCGTCGCTTTAACTGACAATTGCGCGGTCGTGCGACGTTGTACCCAAACGAAATTTGCGTCCTTTTTTTCCCACAAATAGAGCTTTCTTTTGGTGGTATTTGATCCCCTCTGCGTCATTTCTGATCGCCGCTATAAACAAAAGAAGAGCGACAATTTTGCAAAAAAACCCAAATTTCTTACTTTTTCCTAAAATACAAATCCAAAAAAAAAATATAAAAAAACATTTTTTTTTCACCGTTTTTGGGCGATTTATATTCTTCCTCATATTTGCGATAAAAAAATCGCAATCGGCGTTTATTGATTGGTTTGCGCAAAAGTGGTCGCGTTTACGGATGATGAGAATTCATTTTTGGGGTTTTTAATTTTTTTTTATTTTTTACTAAAAATGGTGGCGATCTGCGATTTTTTGCGGTACTGCAATATTTCAGCGGACATGGCGGACCATTTTGACACTTTTTTGGGACCATTGGCATTTATACAGCGATCAGTGCTATAAAAATGCACTGATTACTGTGTAAATGCCATTGGCAGTGAAGGGGTTAACCTGCAGGGGGCGCGCTAAGGGTTAACTGTGTTCCCTGGGCGTGTTCTTACTGTGGGGGGACTTGCCTAGCTGGGGAAAGGAAGTGGTCACAGCCTTCATGTACGAGAAGGCTGTGATCACTTCCCTTCCCCCTCACACAGAGCGGAGGTCCGTGTTTACATACACGGACCTCCGCTCATTTGCTCCGGGGGGGGCATCGTGGGTGGCCGCTCCCTGGCCCCCCCCGAACACAGTGAGCGCGCGCGCGCCTCCGGCGGCGCGCGCGCGCTCACAATGGCTCTGTATCGCGCCCGCCGTCGTATGACGGTGATTTGCGTTACAGAGCCATTCTGTCGCCGTCAATTGCCGACCAGCGGTCGGCAAGCGGTTAAAGCTCTCCTGGAGTTCATTGGTTTATCTTTAATATTTTTCATAACTTAATGTGGTAATGTTTGTTTTTATTTTTTTCAGGACAATTGTGGGCTCTAGAAGTTATTTGTAGCACACAAACCACCACATCTAAGGGACCCAGTTATAAAAACATTTCAAAGTTGCAGTATTAAAAGTTTTGAGCTGTTTATAAATAATTTTCCTTTTTTAACAATTTCATATTCATTTAAAATCCATTCTGTTCAGAATGTGTTTATGTCCAGCTAACAACGGAATCTTCTACTCCCCTCATCAGTTCATCCCTCACAGTCCCTACCTTTTGTTCCACCAGCCCCCCCTCTCAGATTGTAAGCTTGCAGGAGCAGGGCTCTCTAACCCTCTTGTTTTAAATTGTACTGTTGCTGTAATGTCTCTCTTTATATTGTAAAGCGCTGTGCAAACTGTTGGCACTATATAAATCCTGTATAACAATAATAATGCGTTTTTTTTTAATTTTACATTGGGAAAAATTACTTTAGCTATATAAAAAAAACAGACTTTTTTCTAGTTTGTATAGAGTAGGGATTGGTTATTTATTTAAATGCAGGAAGTGAGGGAGTGGTCACTAAAACATGTGTTATGCTTGGTACACATGTAGGCAGTTTGAGGATACTGCTGCCCCAGCAGGGAAGTTACGGGTTAACCTCACTCCTGGGTTTTTCTTGGAGGGTGTTTCTTGGGCCGGACCCCCCGGTCCTGTGTGATATAAAAGGATGAGGACCTGATACAAAGGGGCTCCCTTCCTTCTCCATGATCATTTTATTACTAAACTGAGGAGATCACATCCTTAATAAGTGTGCAGGCAGGTGCAGTCTACTTTTTCCACTGCAGGTGGCGATCACTGGAGAGGAGGTCAAGAGGAACGCAGTTCCTTTATGGTTTCCTGGATCACTGGGGAAGCAATCCATTTGGATGCTGCCGCCCCATGTGACTCTGGCAGACATCTTGGGTCAAGCCGAGTCTATTTAAGACCCTGGCCCCCAGGATTGGCTCACAGCACTAGTGGTAGGGAGAGGTTCCTAACAAGGAGGGACTCCTTTGGATATCATCTCATTTGGGCATGAGATGGCCAAGCCACATTCTGGGTACTTAGTAGATGCTGTCAGTCAGGCTAATGCCTGCTCTCTACTCATTACCAGAGTTCGTGAGTGTTCTCAGTTGGGCAGGCTTCCCACAGGGGTTATTGTGCTGTTACTGTGAACTGTTACTGTGCTGTTTCAATATAAATTCTTCATTGCACTTGACTGCATGAATTATTGCCACCGCACCACGCTGCACCTCGTCTACAAGCAAGAGTTTTGGACCTGGTGGAAGCCACCATTCTTTTATGTGGCCAGTGTGCAAATACCCAGGACTATCTCTACACGCTTCTCACCTTTACATTTAAAGTCTATAGCTTCTGGTAAGAGGCTTGAAGTGTTCAATGTGTCTGAAGCACTGAATTGGGCACGAGTGACCATCTTTTGCACAGAGCACTTTATTGTCTTTACATTAGAGTTTATATTTATATTTGTTAAGTTTTGACACATTTTATGTTTTCAGCATTCATGGTAATTTTATACACTGCATTTGATATGTTTATTCATGGCTTTGGTATTGTCAATACTGACACTTTTCTTTTTTAAAACAGTTGGTATTTTATTATTACTATGACAAAAAGGGAGCGCAACACTATTTCTTCATAATTTTTGTACATATTGGGTTTCAAGGCATTTTGGTGTGTATAGTACCTCACTGTTTTTCACTTGCAACAATTTTTTACACCTAGCGCAAGACTGATTTTTTTTCTTTGTTAATGCAGTGTAATGCACATCAGCATTGCCTTACCTTGCGTCACAGTGACACACACTATAACGTTCATTATTATGTACTTTTTACCACAAGTTATGATGTGAATTACCCTAGAGCAGCCTTTTTCAACCAGGATGCCATGATACCACGAGGTGCCTTCTGGGGTCTTAAGGGGTGCCTTGGAAAACACCTAAAATTGCCCCAAATTGCCCAAAAAATGTCAACAAGCCAATGGGTGGATCAAATTTGCCTTTTTGTTGCACAAAGCCTCAGTTTTTTATTGTGCAGCATTACAACTTTGGGAACTGTTCAGGCCAACCTCCGGCATGCTAACAACTAGTAAGTTATTGGTTGATAAGGAGGAAATTGGGCACCTGCACATCATCCTTGTTTGCCCCTCCCCTGCACCTGTCTGTCAGCACTGGGGTCACGCTAGCTGAGTTAGGAAGAGAAACCGAGGAAAAACTGGAATACTAGTCAGTATGAGTATGCAGGGGTATATTGCTTTGTAAAAATCTCCTGTAATGTTGGGCATCCTAAGTGTGTGGATGCTACTGGGATATGTAAAACTATTAGCTACATTTTTTACATTTTAGAATGGGGTGCCTTGAGATTGTGCATAGCTTTAAAGGGTGTCTTGACTAGAGTTGAGCGAACCTCTGGAAGTTCGGGTTCTGCTGGTCCGGCCGAACTTCGGGACAAAGTCCGGGTTCGGGTCCGGACGGAACCCGAACGATCGCACGGACCCCGAACCCCATTGAAATCAATGGGGACCCGAACTTTTAGGCACAAAAATGGCTGTAACAAAGTCCTGGAAAGCCCTAGAGGGCTGCAAAAGGAAGTAAAATGGGGGTAAGGGTAGGGCAATTGCCCTACAAAAACATGGGGATAGGGAAAATAAATTAAAATTAAATAAAAAAATGGAAAGGGGGGTGGATGTGGAGTAGGAGCCTAGAGGTTGACTAGGCCGTGACCGTGGCAGTGTAGGTGGAAGTGGCGGTGGTAGAGGAGTAGGAGGAGGCCAGTGCCGGATCAGTTGGAGATCCGAGGATGAGGTGTAGGTGGGGGGAAAGGTAAAAAAATAAATTAAAATTAAATAAAAGGGATAGGGGTACAAAAACATCCCGTTAACGGGATGGGAATGGGGGTAAAATGAAGGAAAACGTCGGGAGATCCCGAAAGGTCCTGAAACAATGTCGGTAAAAACACGGATTTTCAAGCCCAGGGGTAACTAAAGTTACCCCAAGCCCCAGGCACGCTAGCAAGCCCAAGGCAGGCCTGGGCTTGGGCCTGAAACAGGGCTTCAAGCCGGCCTGGTCGTCTTGGGCTTGAAGGTCTCCAAGCGAGTT
>BLSH010167725.1:1784940-1804926 GCA_018402905.1 Glandirana rugosa | reverse complement strand
GCAGTGATCTTTGACTTCATCAGTGTTTTTCAAATAGATCTTTATCTCTCGAAGGTTGCCTTTATAGTTAGGTCAACTTCACTTTAGTGCAGTGGGATGAACAGTTCTTTGTAATGCTGCTGGCATGGTGGCCGTCATCCACTTGAGACACCTTTCATTAAATCCAGCCTGTGAAATGCCAGCAATGTGTCTAACACTTTGCATGCATCACTGCTTTAGTGTATAGATACGTCAATAGGACACCAAGGAGAGAGGGAACATAGTGTGCCTTTTATAGACCAGAGCAATTTTCACATTTTAGTTATTGGTCTACTGATCCAACAAAAACAAATTATACTTTTTAAAAGAAAAAGAAATAACTGGTATAATTTACGTATGTGCTTAAACTATGCTAGTAAGCTCCCCTTCAAATGCAGGTATGGGACATTTTTTTTTCTTGCCCCTGAACGCTGCTTTAAAACACGAATACACGGACATATTGGTTAAAACAGAGCTGCATTCAGAGGCAAAAAAAAAACAAAATTTGGTTATGGTAGATTCAAAGTACAAATAGTAATCTGTTATTTGTCCCATTTATCATAGCACTAAAATGATAAGTAAACAAAAACCCTTTGCACAATCCCTGATTCTATGTCTTTATGGACCTTGCTTTGTGCACAATGTCTTTATGGACCTTGCTTTGTGCACTGATCCAAATCATTTGGTGGAGGGGGGATTATGGTGTGGGGTTGTTTATCAGGGAAAAAGGGTTTTGGGGGATAGCCCCCGAAAGAACTCGTGTTGGGCCACACGGTCAATAGTACAAAAAGATTTTATTGGTAACAAATATCACAAATCGGATTACAAAATACAAAAATCAAAAAAAGAGAGAGCACCACCACAAGATAGCAAAATGTAAAAAAAGACAATGTTGTCTATGTTAAAAACAACCCCCCATACACACTGGCCAGCCGTGGTCATGCACACCACATACACCTCAACCAAATAGTGACTCTAGTCGGGGTGGCTATAAAATAGTAGGGTACAACAATTTAGCTGTTGATAGGTCTATATTGCCATGTCACTAAGGTTGACACAATGGAGCAAGGTCTCCTAGATATCTACTGTGGACATGGGGAGACTGTAGAATAACGTAGTGGCAGTCCTGAAATGGTGGTAGGATGTCCCCGTGATGAGTGGCTCAGAGTGCGTGCATTCATCAAAATGTATGTGAGATAAAAAAAGGCTGGTAAATGGGGAGTCCACTGAGATAGATATTCATTCAATATGTCACAGATCTTGTCATATAATATAGAATAAATTGGACTGGTCTCACCATGTCAGTTGATTCGGTGGATAAAGATGGATAAAGCTATCCGCATAGCGATGTCATCAGATGTAGTTCACTCGCTATAAGCGAGGTCTTCGTAGCCGCAGTATGCGGAGAGACAGTGCTGATAGCCGTGTGGCCAGCTGCCTGGACGCAGATCAAGTAGTGCTCACAGGCTTCGGGGCTCCTCTCTGTGTAGGCAGTTGCTGAACCGAGTCAAAATTTCATGCAGTAGTGGACAGACTAGCTGTCAGGTCTGCCGTAGTGAGCGGGGAGACATCCCAGGATGTAAGGCTGATCAGACCGCCAACGGCGTGCCGCGTCCCGGAAGTAGTTACGGACGGTCCGGCAAACTCAAGTTTCGCTCCAAAGGAGAGGTGGGGGAGGCTGGAAGGTGTAATGGGTGGGGCGTGATGACGCGTACGCTGACGCGTTTCGTCCGGGCCAATCCGGACTTTGTCAAAGCTATGGCTAATGCTGAACAGTGTCCTTATATAGTGAATGGTCAAATAGTTGTAGTGGCCGGAATTGGCCTCTGGGTGTCACTGTAGAGGAATGCCATTTACGCTGTCATCCAAGCAAAAAGAAAAAACAAAGGTTTATAATTGCAAATAGTGCACATAGAGGACTAGATGAAAGTCAGTAAGCGATACTGGCGTAGGGAGGAACAACAAGCGTCAGGACCACCATAAGAAATAAGAAATGAATGAAAAAGGGAAGAAGAGAAAGCAGCATTAGGGGTCAGAGGGAGGCTATGTATTCATCAATGCCACATAATTTGATTGTTTAATTGAGACTATGGCTCCAAGAAAACCGACAAGTTACATTCGGTATTTAATCCTATAGGGACCATAGAGCCCAAAAGATAGATATACCTTTTTTTTCTTTTTGTAGGAGAACACGATCAAAGTCGCCCCTACGTACGGGGAGGTCTAAAGCAAAGATGCCCTTTGCCTTGAGCCCCTGAGTTTTGCCGCCATGAAATTGTTTGAAGTGTACTGCTAATGGTTTCTCCTCCTCCCTTTTCTTAGACCTGATACTAGTCAAGTGCTCAGTGATCCTGATTCTTAAGGGGCGTTTAGTCTTACCAATATATATTTTATTGCAGGGGCAAGTGATTTGGTATATCACTCTGGTGGTAGAGCAATTAATACATTTTTGTATTTTATAGTGTCTGGAGCCGTCGGCACTGTGGAATGTGTCAGTCCGGTCTACAAATCTACACACCCCACAGTGACCGCACGGGTACATACCGGGTTTTACACTAAGTTCGGTTAACCAATTTGAGTTGGGGGTCCGCCTATATTCCGAATGAACTAATGAATCGGAGATATTGGGGGCCCTTTTGGCAACCAATGTTGGCCTTGGACCGACGATTTTTTTCAATATCGGGTTCCTGGTTAGAATGTACCAGTGTTTATTCAGAATGGATTTAACTTCTCCCCACTGCGCTCCATATCTGGTAATCATGCGTGTTAAAGGGGCGTCCTCATCCTCAGACTCATCCAAGGAGGGCGCGGACGATGTTCCAAGTGTCAGAGTCCCCTTCGCACGCAATGATGCCCTAGATCGTGCTCTCCTCAAAGTCCGATGGGAATACCCACGTTCACGGAATCTATGATATACATCACGTGACTCGACTCGATAGTCCTCATCCGTGGAGCAGTTTCTCCGGGATCGCAGAAACTGGCCCACAGGAATCCCAGTTATGAGGGAGCGGGGATGGCAACTATTTGCTTGAAGCAAATTGTTGGCAGCTGTGGGCTTTCGAAAAGTTTTGGTATGTATAACTCCATCCCTTAATGTAATGGTCAGGTCCAAGAATGGGATAGTTATGGGGTCCATTGTATAGGTGAGCCGAATGTTTCGGTCATTCTGATTGAGGAAAGAGAGAAACTCATGCACCTCGTCAGGGGACCCCCTCCAGAGAACCAACACGTCATCTATGTACCTGAGCCACAACAAGACATGGCTCAGGTACATAGACGAAGCATATACAATCTGTTCCTCCCACAGGCCCAGGTGGAGGCACGCATAAGCTGGTGCCCATGGAGCTCCCATGGAAGTGCCCCGTATCTGCTTAAATGATGCCCCTAGGAACTGAAAACAGTTATTAAGTTATTATTAGGGGTTGGGCTTGGCCCCATAGTTCCAGTGAAGGGAACAGCTTGGGCATGGTCCCGTCCTGTTTCAACGTGACTGCTCACCAGTGCACAAACAAGGTCCACTAAGACATGGATGAGCGAGTTTTGGGTGGAGAAACTTGACTGATCTCAACCCGATAGAACACCTCTGGGATGAATTAGAGCAGAGTCTGCCAGCCAGGTCTTCTCGCCTGCATCAGCGCCTGGCCTCACAAATGAGCTTCTGGAAGAATGGTCAAACATTCCCATTTCATGCTCCCAACTTTCTGGGAACAGTCTGGGGATGGCCCCTTCCTGTTTCACTATGACTGTGCACCAGTGCACAAACAAGGTTCATAAAGACATGGATGAGGGGGTTTGGGGTGGAGGAACTTGACTGGCATGCACAGAGTCCTGTCTTCAACCCGATAGAACACCTTTGGGATGAATTAAAGCGAGCCAGGCCTTTTTGTCCACATCAGTGACTGACCTCACAAATGTGCTTCTAGAAGAATGGTCAAACATACCCATATACACACTCCTAAACCTTGTGGACAGCCTTCCCAAAAGAGTTGAAGCTGTTATAGCTGCAAAGGATGGGCCAACTCAATATTGAACCCTACAGACTAAGACTAATATAACTTGGTACTAACATTTTTAGGTAAAGTTAATTGAGGGAAAATCTGATTGCCTCTCGGGGGATCAGGAAGGAATCCCCCCCCCCCGCTATAGCAAATTGGATCATGTTTTGCTGGGGTTTTTTGCCTTCTTCTGGATCAACTGTGGGTGAAGGGTTGTGTATATGGGATTGCATGGTTATATATAATTTTTCTATTTTTTTGTTATTGGTTGAACTAGATGGACTCGTGTCTTTTTTCAACCTGACTAACTATGTAACTAAGACTGGGATGCCATTAAAGTCCATGTGCGTGTAAAGGCAGGTGTCTCAATACTTTTGGTAATATAGTGTACACAAACAAAAACTCCCTATACGTATACTTATGCTGCTTCTTGCACTGTTATGTGTTCCCAGAAATAAGATATACCTGCACTCAGATCCCAATAGCTTGTATATGCATATAGTCCATCAGGTGCCAAAGGGGTGTGACCACATGTTAACACTAGAAATTTTGGATGAACACTCTTCACACTGCTATATACCTTTTCTAGCAAACTTTGCAATAAAAATCAGGGATTTTAGTTCACAAATATTGCAATACATGTTTAAGCTGGCCAACTGCATCAAAGTAATCCCTCGCTGGCCAGTCCCTAACCTGCTCTGCAAAATGCAAATGCTACCATAGACCATAGGCGTGCGCACATAGGGTGGCAAGTGTGCCTGGGCACACCCTAATCACCCTGTACTGTGCAGATTCCCCCTTCTGCCTGGCTGCAGAGAAAGGGACTGGGGAATCTCTGTCCTCAGTCCCTTCCTCTGTCTCAAACATGAGACATCAGGGGTTTGTTTAGACCCCTGATATTTTACCAAAGCCCCCCAGCAGGGCTCCTAAATAAAATTGTTAAAAAAAGAATAAAATATAATATTGTAAAATATAATAAAAAAACAAAATTGTAAAAAAATAAGACTAAACACATCTGTTTAGTCTGTGTCACTTTTATTATAGCCGCTAATAAGTCAACATCTGGTGAAGAACACATCTGTTTAGTCTGTGTCACTTTTATTATAGCCGCTAATAATAAGTCAACATCTGTTCTTCATACATCTGGAAATAGTTTAGAACACTTTACCTAAAACCGGGGAGGAACCATACACCTGTTCTTCAAACATCTGGAATCTGTGTGTGAAACTACAGCATAGAGAAGAACAGGCATATGGTTCCGCTCTTTACACACAGTTTGCAGATGTTTTCAGAACAGTGATATTATATCACTGATATGATATCACTGTTCTTCAAACATCTGCAAACAGTGTGTAAAGAGCGGAACCATATGCCTGTTTTTGTGGCTGCAGCTGTGTGCAGAAAGCCTATGTTACACTATGGGGATGTAGCAAGTGTATGAACACAGCCGCAGGTTCTATTTTGACGGGCATGTGCATGCATGAAACACAGACAGTGTGCATTCAGGGTCATAATGTACAATTCTCTCAGTGGGCCCTGTCTTGCTATGTCCTGGGTAAATGCCTTTTTTGCCCCTTTCCCTAAAATTGTTTTGCTTCCAGGTCTTGTCACCATTCGACATACTTAAGTGTGACATTGCTTCATAAAATGACTACTACAGTTATAGATAATAACTTTGATTTTGGATAAAAAAAAAAAAAAAACACAATCTGGAATAGCTCAGAGTAGGATACAAAAGTTTCCTATTTCTAGTTGAAGCACACTAATCTTCTGTTGAAACGACTAGGCAGGGTTGCCATTTTACAATCAGTCTTAACACTGCAGTGATTTCCACAGTTCAATGGTTGCAGCTTCAATAGAAATGTGAAGTTTCCTATGTATAATAAATACATTGATTTTCCTCCAGCTAATAAATAAAAAGAGATATGTCTACACTTTTTGTAGAAAAAACATCTGCGTGTGGCAGACTCAGGGCCCTCGGTGAGACATAAAATGTATGAAGTCTTTAATGCCGATTGCTATTGCAGCTTTCAAGAACAGTACTATTTGTTCACATATTAACATTTCTAAATACACTGCTAAGTAGTCAATCCACAAAAAAGTGCAGCCTTGCTACCAAATGTCAAATCTACACTAAAACATATCTGGGGTTATTACATAACACTATTGGCTGTGCAGTAATCATGGCAACCAGTTGGGAATGCATCTTAAGCATATCTATGGTAAACATTTTCAATCATATATTAATTTCCAAATTGCATTTCAGTTATTTTTAACCTACTTCTATCAATCTTAGCAATCCTGAAGTCTTTAAACTTACTTTGTGAAGATCCACACACATTTACTCAATTGAATTCCATGACACATATTCACTATGCCCCGTGAGAGGCACTGCTGTGTCAGAGCCTGCCTTCTGAAATACAGAGGTGCTGAGAGGAGGAGTTTCAGGAGGCGGAGTTAGTACCGGAATCACTACTGGCGGGCAGCAAGGTACCATGGGATATGAAGTCATTTTAATTTGAAAGTAAATGGCTGAGGAGAAGCTGCAAAGCATGCAGGGAATCCAGGGAGTTGTCAAAAGAGATGACCAGCAGACAGTCAGAACTCACAACTAGTGTTGAGCGAACCCGGACTGTAACGTTCGGGTCCATACCGAACTTTGGGGTGTCCGGGACCCAGTCCCGAACACGGACGTTTCAAAAAATGTTTGGGTTCGGGTTCTGGGTTCTGGTAGTTGATCACGCATGTTGAATAGCTGCAGGGCAGCCAATCAACAAGCGTTTCACTGGTTTGCCCTTAGAAGCCATCACAGCCATGCCTACTAATGGCATGGCTGTGATTGGCCAGTGCATCATGTGACCCAACCTCTATATGAGGTTGGAGTCACAGTGCTGCATGTCACATTGGGTTAGTGTAGAGAGAGGATGCTGCCGGCGTTTTTGTGAGGGACAGATTGCAGACATTTTAACATCTGATTCTGCATCCTGAGATTACTACTACTGTTGCTCTGAGGGACAGATTGCAGAAATTTGAGATTTCACATACTGCTGCTTTGAGCGATCTGACTGCACTAGGTAGAGGCTTCTGCTTAGAGGGACAGATTATTGTTCAAAAATCCTCTCCTAGTTCTAAAGGGAGAGGTTCTAGCTGCAGCTGTAAGTGACACATTATTGTTCAAAAATCATCTCCTAGTTTATTTGATTATAATTTATTTTCCCTATCCCCATTTTTTTGTAGGGCACTTGCCCTACTCTTACCCCCATTTTACTTCCTTTTGCAGCCCTCTAGCACTTGCCAGGACTTTGTTACAGCCATTTTTGTGCCTAAAAGTTCGGGTCCCCATTGACTTCAATGGGGTTCGGGGTCCGGGATAACATTCGGGCAACGTTCGGTGCCGAAGCCGGACTTTTTCCCAAAGTTCGTTCGGACCCGCAGAACCTGAACGTCCAGGTGTTCGCTCAACTCTACTCACAACATGAAAGTAGGCTTATCAAGGAAGTTGTCAAATATAACTATTCTTTGCATTGCTATTATAATGTTGATGTTATAAACCGTGTACGGTATGTTGTGACCATAGATTTCCCTTAATATCTTTGATCAATTCAATAGAAAGACATTTTGGATAGTCCACACCATTAGATGTGCAGAACAGAAAAATTAGTTTAGTTTCGGATAGATTTGTTATGTTACTAATTTTATTTCATTGAATTTGTTCAGTTTAGTTTTCATATGAATAATTTTGTTTGGTTTGTTAATTTTCTTACAAGTTCCAAATTTTCAGAATGATTTGTGTTTGGATCGGTCAAAAAATGATCAACCGATTCAAATTCTGTGCTAAGAATAGCTGGTTGTTAAGGAGTGGGTTGGGAGGCCGCGCCCTTAACAACCGATGATTCATCAGCTCTCAGGAAAATGGGGGTGGGGCAGCGAGCATATCCCCCATCTGAACCATACCAGGCCACATGCCCTCAAATCGGGGAGGTGCATTGGGGCAGGGGGATCTGCCCAACCCCAAAGCACCTTGTCCTCATGTTGATGGGGACAAGGGCTTCTTCCCCACAACCCTGAGATGTGGTTGTGGGGGTCTGCTTATCGGAATCTCACTCCCCCCCCCCCCATGAATGAGTATCCTACCAATTCACCAAAAAAGTGTAAAAAGTGAATAAAGACACAACACGTGTTTTTGATCCGAATTTGAATTGTCCAGTAAATTTGGAGTTCATTAGAAAAAGAATAAATGAAATGAAACAAAGTTAAACAAATTTCAACTAATTTCGTTTTACTATTTCATTTGGAGATACTGATACATCCGAATCTCCGAATAACCAAAAATTGTCTGAATTTACATTCGGATTGAAACAAATTGCGCACATCATGAGTTTTTGCATTATGTTATAAAATGAGTGTCCCTTAGCCTACATTATGGGGTAGATTATGGGGGGGGGGCTTTAAAAAATAAATATTCCCTTAGCTGAGTGAATGAGAGGCTGTTGTACTGAGTTCAATCATCCAATTATATGTGAGCAAAAGCCTTGTTTTTTTTTTTTTTTTTCCTTGTACAAGGCGGGATATCATATAATTTTCATGTAGCTTCTCCTCCTTCACTACACAAAAGGTAAAATTCACTTTTCAAAGTGAACACGCTTTACTCCATTAGTAAATCCCACCCTATGCATTTAGCTATCCATATCCTGATGTTATATTCCAATTTAAAGTGGAGTTCCACCATTTTCTACGTTTTTTAAAAGTCAGAAGCTACAAAAAGTGTAGCTGCTGACTTTTAATAAACAGACACTTCCCTGTCTCCCAGTCCAGCGATGTGGCCACCCCAAGCCTCAGATCTGCCCCCTCCTGGCCGGACGCGCACTGCGCATTGATTGGTCCCGAAGTCTTCTAGGACCTGTCCTGCGTCCCAGAAGACTTCAGGAGGGAGGGGGAAGGAGATCTTCCACTTCCGATCGCCTAAGATGTGCTCGTGAAAATCCAGTATCCGCACCCCCCTCCTCCCCAAAAGCTCAGTTTCACCATCAGGAGCTGGGGAGGTCTTAAAGCACTTTAAGAATTATTTGCATGAAAATTGTATATTCCCTTGATTCATCCTAATGCAAAACATATATGTTGCAATAACAGGTTTTGTTTGATCTAAATTGTGAATTTTATTCAATAACTAGTATCCTTGGATCAGAGTTCAAAGAGCTGCAGAATGTATTAGTGCCATATATGGTATGTAATTTAACCACTTCAGCCCCGGAAGGATTTCCCAGGTTAGGACCAGAGCACTTTTTGCGATTCGGCACTGCGTCATTTTAACTGACAATTGCGTGGTCGTGCGACATTGTACCCAAATGAAATGTGCGTCCTTTTTTTCCCACAAATAGAGCTTTTTTGTGGTGGTATTTGATCACCTCTGCATCATTTCTGATCACCACTATAAACAAAAAAAGAGCGACAATCACAATCGGTGTTTATTGATTGGTTTGTGCAAAAGTTGCTGCTTTTGCAAACCATGAGAATTCATTTCTGGTGTTTTTACATTTTTTTAAATTTTACTAGTAATGGTAGCGATCTGCGATTTTTATCGGGACTTTGTTATTGGGGTGGACATGTCTTGCATTTTTTACACTTTTTTGGGACCAATGACATTTATACAGCGATCAGAAATTTAAATATCCACTGATTACTGTATAAATGTCATTGGCAGTGAAGGGGTTAACCTGCAGGGGGAGATTTAGGGGTTAACTGTGTTCCCTGGGTGTGTTCTAACTGCGAGGGGGCTGGGCTACCATGGGCATAAGAGATCTAACTGATCCCAGTGACAGGGATCAGTAGATCTTTTAGATGCCCACTTTCTCTCTGGCAGGTCATCGCGGCTCGCCGGTGGACATTGGGTCCGCCCGAGCCACGAGCACACTCCTGCAGAGTGCGGTGGGCACGAGAGAGCACGCGCGGATCACCGCTTGTATACGGTGATTCGCGGAATAGAGCCACACTGCCGCCATACATATACAGTACGCGGTCGGCAAGTGGTTAAGAGCTGGTTCTGTCCAGCTCAGTAGATTTCTTTAAAAAAGGCCTTGATTCTTTCCTAAAAGTACATAATATAGAAGATCCTAACATTTATAGGTAAAGTTGATCCAGGCAATATCCGGGGATCAGGAAGGAATTTTTTCCCCTGCTGGAGCAGATTGGATCATTCTTCGCTGGGATTTTTTGTCTTTCTCTATATCTAGGGGGAGCTACACTTAGAAAGTTAAAAATGTGTTAAGGTAAAAATTCTTCTACCTTTGGAACCACTTTAACTGCTCGTTCACATGAGCCCTCAGCCCCATACAGCAGCAAGGACCATTTGTTTCCTTTATTTACTACCTAGCTCTATGAATGAGACGGGTAACAAAAATGGTGAAAGGTCTGGGGGATAAAACATATCAAGAGCGACTTCAGGAACTTAATATGTACAGTCTGGAGGAAAGAAGGGAGAGGGGAGACATGATTAAAACCTTTAAATACATCAAGGGGGTGAATAAGGTTCAGGAGGGCAGTCTTTTCAATATGAAACCAAAATCAAGAACACGGGGACATGACCTCAAACTAACTGGAGGGAAGTTCAAAACTAATCTTAGAAAGTATTATTTTACTGAAAGGGTGGTTGATGATTGGAATAAACTACCAACAGAGGTTGTGAGACAGTCAACAGTAAATGGCTTCAAACATGCTTGGGATAAACATAAATCTATAGTCAGACAACAAGGTTAATGTAAAAAAAAAATATATAAAAAAAATAAAAAATAAAAAAAATAAAAAAAAAAAATAAATAAAAAGGGGCAGACTCGATGGACTACTCTGATGGACTAGTCTTTTTCTGCCGTCACTTTTCTATGTTTCACTTTTCTAATGTAGGAAGGGTGGATGAATGGAAGGTCCATCTCCTTCAGCATTATCAGCACTGGACAAGGGCCTGTCACAACTGCAGCTGTTCATATTAACTCCTCCAGCACTGGAGGATCACCGCTGCGGGGGTATCCAGGGGCAGAGGACTTTGAACCTAACACCAAGTACAAGGGACAATGTCCCTGGTGCTGCTTTTTTTTTCCACTTGACTTCAGGTTTAGGAATGGTTGCAGAATAGATATTTAGGATACCATTGTTGGCTATTCTGAAAAGGCTGGTTCAATATTTCACAGAAATATTTAGAAATAGTATGCAGATCAGAAGCTATGACTTTATTTTGACTTTCTAGTCTGTATTCTTGTTCTAGATCAGTAATTTAGTAGGCTTTAAGACCAGAGGCAGTCAGATCACTAGAATATAAAGGGAAAAAGGAAGTAAATGGGGGGAAAAAAAATTGGGACTTTAAATGAAGCCATGGCCTGGTAAAGCCGTCCGCTTCCATCCCTGCCTTGTAAATGGAGATGTTCACAGAAATTTGTGTATATATTTTTACCAGTCTGTATATTAACCACCTCCCACCCGGCCACTGTACATATACGGCCGGATGGGAGCTTCCCCGTTCTGACATGACGTATATATACGTCATGCAGAATGGGTACTCGCAGCGCGGGCACGCGCCACGCTGCTGCTGGATCCTGTGATCATTATGATCACAGGATCCAGCTGAGCGGAGATCGGGATACGGGCGCAGTGACTGGCCCTCCCGATCATGTGACGGCTGTGTCCAATCACAGCCGTCACATTGTAAACAGAGACGAGCGTCTCTGTGACAGTTTTCCCCCCGCCAAGCTCAGTGAGAGCTCAGTGCGGGGGGGGGGCTGCAGCTCTGTGACAACTTTCTGCATGGTGAGGATTTCATGCAGAAAGCTGTCACAGATCGCCCCCCACACAGTGCACCAAGCACACTGATACCCCTGTCCCCATACATGTCAGTGTCCCCATAAAACAGCCCCCAAAACATCTGTATGACCCCCATCACATCTGTCACCATACACAACATCTGCCACAGTCCCCAAACATCTGTCACAGTCCCCAAACATCTGTCACCATACACAAAACATCTGTATGTCACCGTCACATCTGTCACAGTCCCCGTCACATCTGTCTGTCCGCCAACACCAAATAAACTCAGATTTGGGTTATTTTTACCAAAGAAATGTAGCAGTATCATTTTTGGTCACAATTTATCAAGACAAATTACTTATTTGCAAAATTTTATAACAGAAACGCAGAAAAATGCATTGTTTTTGAAAATTTTTTGTCTTTTTTTAATTTATAGCGCAAAAAATAAAAAACCCAGGGGTGATTAAATACCACCAAAAGAAAGCTCTATTTGTGTGAAAAAAATGATAAAATTTTCATATGGGTGCAGTGTCGCATGACCGCGCAATTGTCATTCAAACTGCAACAGCGCTGAAAGCTGAAAATTGGTCCGGGAAGGAAGGGGGTTTAAGTGCCCAGATTGAAGTGGTTAAACACCTGATGGATGGGGGGCAATGTACTGAGCTTAACACATTTGTATCCATTGTTATGAATTTGTATTGTCGTTTATGATTGATATTTTATCATGTAATATTTGTGATTATATGCATCAGTATATTCATATCCACAAATGAAATTTCTGTGAACATCTCCATCATTCTATTGTGTATCCCTCATGTGCTTCAACTAAAGTCCCACTCCTCTCTTCCCAAATTTTCCAATACTGCAAAATTAGTTTCCAGATCACTAGAATGGTCACAAGGAGATGGGCAAAGGCACCCCCTATATTTCTCTCAGTACAGGTTTCTTTTATTATATTGGGGGGAATTTTTTCTAAATCTGGGGCATCTTCATATTATTCAGTTAAGCGTTGAAAATGAAAGCTGGAAGCTAATTGGTTGCCATGCTCAACTGCTCCAGTCTTAGTAAATTTCTGTGTATGCACTTTAAAATAAAGATGACAACTTACACATAAATCCAGTAAATAAAATACTAAGCTAAGAATAGCACACCAGTGCACTGAACAGGAAGAAGATGCTGCGTTATCCAACAAATATGAATGTACAGAAATAATTCTAACAGGGCTACTGAAGCTATTAATCATGTGTCATCCGTCCACCAATGTGTTGTGTAAACGAGGTTTAAATATCAGATGTGATAGAAAGTTTAAAGGTTACTCTGACAAAAACGTACAGACGTTTCAAGCAATTAGATTCAAACTTCTGCAACGCAAAGCCAGGAAAGTGAAAAGCAAATCTGACAAAATGCTAATCTTTTCCATAAAAAATTGTCTTCTTCTAAACCACTCTGGGCCGAAGAAAAGCTGACACCGAAGTTACGAGCCGCCTGTCTAACCAGACAAAACGATGGAGAAAATCTGCTTTCAAACAAGATCATAAATCGTCTATAGCGCAGGGAACGGAAACCAAGAAACGGCTCTAACCACTTACAGTTTTTTATTGCTATGCAAAAGTCTGTAGGGCTGTTGATCAAATAACAATAGGGCAAGTGACACAATGAAAGCCAGCTTTCTGGTATTACAAAAAAAGAGGAAGGGGAAACTAGTAAGGGTGCCAGAACACAGGAAGGTTTGCATAATCCTTCCTATTACAGTTATACTGGAAAATTATTTTATATATACTGTACATATACTATATTACCAAAAGTATTGGGACACCTGCCTTTACATGAACATGAGCTTTAATGGCATCCCAATCTTAGTCCATAGGATTCAATATTGTGTTGGCCCATCCTTTGCAGCTATAACAGCTTCAACTCTTCTTGGAAGGCTGTCCACAAGGTTTAGGAGTGTGTCTATGGCAGGGACATGCAGTCGGGGGAGGCAGGTCTCACCTGTGATGAACATAAAAAAAAAAGATCAACTTCAAGGATCGTAGCTCGGCGACCTGCAGTCATAGAGACCGCAAATTTGGGGGGTAGGTATTTGAAGTCCTACCCCTCCACTGGCTTCTATCATCTATGGTTTTGGAGATACGGGGCTCCTTGCGCAGCCTGTCAGAAGCTACATACAGAGCGGCCAGTTTAAATACAAGCTGGCACACTGTGTTTGCAGAAGACTGTGAGGATGAGCCCACAGTGCCTCTCCTCACTTCTTGTCAGAGGCACTGAGCTCAATGGACAGCTTTGAGCCTCAAACCAATGGTAAAGCACTATTGGCCCAAACTGTCCAATAAAAATGATGCAGTGGAGGCACACCTCGCTGCAGTGTCATAGAAGGGGGCATGTGTCTAAAAGACAAATGCTCCCTTCCAGCCCAGTCCTCTTAACTACAAGGAAAAACATGGGTTTATGTGTAAAAGATTTACCCATAATCCCATGTTTTTCTCACACTGTTAAGAGGAAGAATATGAATCTGCTGCTGCTGAAAAGGTACAAGCTAAATCATATATTATTATGCTATATGTTATAAGATAATAATGTATTATTTATCTATTTACTGTGAAATTACTGGTTTGAAGTTATAACTTCAAACTTCAATAATTTGTCCATTAAGCCACCTGCTTGGGTACAGTTTTTGAAAATATAGTAAATTACCTTAAAAACAATATATAATAATTATTTGTATATTACTTGTGGTAATTAACCCCTTGCCACCCAGGCCAATTCTGACACTTCTCTCCAATATGTACAAATCGTACTTTTATAGCTAGAAAATTACTCAGAACCCCCAAACATTATATGTATTGTTTTAGCAGACACCCTAGGGAATAAAATGGTGGATGTTGCAACTTTTTATGTTACACAGTATTTGTGCAGCAATTTTTCAAACGTGTTTTTTTTTTTTAAAGAAACTGTTTCATTAATACAAAAAAAAATAAATAGAAGTTAGCCCATTTTTTTTGTATAATGTGAAATATGATGTTACGCTGAGTAAATAGATACCTAACCGGTCACACTTTAAAATTGCGCACACTTGTGGAACGGCGCCAAACTTCATTACTTAAGAATCTCCATAGACAATGCTTTAAAAATTTTCAGAGGTTATATGTTTAGAGTTACAGAGGAGGTCTAGAGCTATAATTATTGCTCTCGCTCAAACATTCCCAGCGTATGTAACCTGTGTGTATCTGGCTCTGATACTAGCCAGTGCCTCACCAGCCACAGACCTCACCGCATATCCCTGGTCTATGGGAATGTTTGACTATTCTTCCAGAAGTGCATTTGTGAGGTCAGGTACTGATGGGAATGAGAAGGCCTGGCTTGCAGTCTCCACTTTAATTCATCCTGAATGTTTTCTAACAGGTTGAGGTCAGGACTCTGTGCAGGCCACTCAAGTTCCTCCGCCCCAAACTCATTCATCCATGTCTTTATGGACCTTACTTTGTGCTCTGGTCCAAATCAAATTGGTGGAGGAATTACGGCGTGGGGTTGTTTTTCAGGGGTTGGGCTTGGCCCCTTGGTTCCAGTGAAGGGATCTCTTAAGGCGTCAGCATACCAAGACATTTGGGACAATTTCATGCTCCCAACTTTGTGGGAACAGTCTGGGGAAGGCCTCTCTCTGTTTCACTATGACTGAGCACCAGTGAACAAACAAGGTCCATAAAGACATGGATGAGGGGGTTTGGGGTGGAGGAACTTGACTGGCATGCACAGAGTTCTGCCTTCAACCCGATAGAACACCTTTGGGATGAATTAAAGCGGAGACTGCGAGCCAGGCCTTCTCATCCACATCAGTGCCTGACCTTACAAATGCTCTTCTAGAAGAATGGTCAAACATTCCAATAGGCACATTCCTAAACCTTGTGGACAGCCTTCCCAGAAGAGTTGAAGCTGTTATAGCTACAAATGGTGAGTGGGCCGTCTCAATATTGAACCATAAGGAACTATGACTGGGATGTTAAAGTTCATGTACGTAGGTAGGTGTCCCAATACTTTTGGTAGTATATAACTTTTCCAGTCGCTCCTGAGGACTAGGACAACGGTGTTCCAGGATGGAGGGGTCTCTCCTGTGGAGTTCTGGAAAGGAGATGTCTGGGGCTGGGATGGTGGACCTGCCAGCTCCTTGTAGCTGACAGGTTGTGGGGGAGCGCTCACCAGTGCTTGCTGGGTAGTTCCTGGGGACCGGGTATGTCGCTCTCCGTGCCGGGGATGACCCCCTGGAAGCACTGCCCGCGATGATGTCACTCGCTGGGCTGTGCAGGCTGATGTCGGGTTGATGGACAGACAGTGCTTCGAATGAGCTCTGACGTGCAGTGCGGCTATGGAGGAAAAGCTGGTCCCCTCACGACACTATATAGAGTATATATACATATATACAGTATATATATTGACCTGAGGGATGTTGGCTCTCATGGTAGATGCATTTGTACAGTGGGTCCACGGCAGACAGGAACTGGTAGCCCACTTTTATTTTTTTTAAAAAGGAAAAAAAAACCCAAAGTCTTTATAATAGTATTTCCCACGCAGAGGGTTTCAGTTTGACACAAAACTAAAATGCAGAGCCATCGGGCTCTTAAGCTCACTCAGCTTTAATTGCAGTACCTTGCTGCACGGGCCCATTCTTAGCCCCTAGGTAGAGGTTCTCCTGCTCCCTCAGGCACTCACACTCCTCCAAGACTCACACATTCCTCTGGCTTTCCTGGACTCTCTCTCAGTTGCCTCAGCTCTAGTCTCCCAGACTGTCACAGTCTCCCAGACTCGCTCAGCTGGCCCAACTCTCTCAGTCCAATGGCCTGGAACATCTCCCACATGGAGTGCTGTCTCAAGTAGATCGCTTTAGTCTCTAGACAGGAGCACACCTCCCTCCTTGCTGCAACAACTCCAACTCCACCTGCCCCAGCCATATGCTATGCTCAGATCTGCCTTCTAATGAACCTGCACACCTGTGCACTCACAGAGGCTGCAAGAGTCAAGCAAAGCCTGGACACCAGATTGAAGATTCCATCTCACCCAATACTTTTTGGAACCTTCAAGCTCCCAGCCCCAATCCAGAGCTAACAAAACCGGAGAAAGCATAGAATACTGCTTTCGCTAGTCATTATCCATCTGCCAGAGCTTCTCAAACTGCAATTTTGAGAATCCAGTGTCCCTTTTATGCCCATTCACATAGTGGCAGGGTCTCACATTGTCCATATATATACACACACACACTATATTACCAAAAGTATTGAGACACCTGCCTTTACATGCACAAAGTGTGGGCCAACTCAATATTGAACCCTACGGACTAAGACTGGGATACCATTAAAGTTCATGTGTGTGTAAAGGCAGGCATTCCAATACTTTTGGTAATATAGCGTGCGTATATATATATATATATATATACAGGGCGCAGATACTGTGTCACCCGGTAGACCTCATAAAAAGGAAGGGCCTGGGAGTAGCAGAGATGCTTTCTATAACTCGGAAAGAGGTACAAGTTAAGGTAACCGAAGACACTGT
Source organism: Glandirana rugosa (assembly GCA_018402905.1). Lineage (NCBI taxonomy): Eukaryota > Metazoa > Chordata > Amphibia > Anura > Ranidae > Glandirana > Glandirana rugosa. The sequence goes on along the minus strand of BLSH010167725.1, from coordinate 1,787,581 downwards.
GGGAGAAAGTGCTAAAATTGGTTGCTGTAGCAATGTAATATGTACACCAGTCGGCATTATCGCAAGTAAGGAATGGTTTGTGCTTGGATCAGTGTAATTTGTTAGGACAGCCACCCATGGAGTGTTGCCCAACAGGTGAGATGGAGCTTTGCAATGGTCCTGTGGAGTATAGTTGCTTGCCTGTGTGTGGTCTCTCCTCAGGACTGGTCCTAACAAACACTGAAAAGAAAGCACTGATGGTATCAGAAGTTGTGACCTCAGAATTTGGGATGGTTTAGTTGCTGGGAGTAACTGGAGAACGGTTGTTGACCCAAAAAGACTTATGATGAAGGGTAAAAATTATATCAGGGAGTTGAAAGGAGGGATCAGGGAAAGCTGAGTTTCCCCAAGAAAAGAAAATAAGCCCAGGGACCCCAAGAGAAGAGGGAGAAGGCTGGGTATAAGGAACTGTAGGACCCTGTTTAGATTTAGGGTGGCACATACCTGGAAGCACACTCGGAAAAAGGGTTGGGCCTACATGGCTGACGGCCAACACAGAGGTGTCCCAACTGCAATGGCGGATGCAGGTGTTCCTCCCCCCGGATCAAAACAAAGTGGGGGGTTTGTATTGCGGCAGCAATCGCAGTAAACTCGCGCAAACAGAATTGCGGGGCGCCTGTCGCCCAAAGAAGTTCTGCCATTGGAAATGGGGATCGCATGGGCGTCCTGCCATTTGCCGCTATTTTGAATTGCATGCAGATTCGCTGTGATTCCGCCCGTGATTCGGAACGCCAAGATGTGAATGGACAAACAAGTGGCCTCTTAGTGATCCTGCCGCTGGCAATTTCAACCACCCACTGGCAGCAGGGTCGCTAATAACAGAGTTGCTTGTCTGATATCAGCCAAAAGGTGTGAGTAAAGTTCAGGAGGGCAACATTTTCAATATGACACTGAAGTCAAAATCATGTGGACATGACCTCAAGCTAATAAAAACAGGATAAAGAGTAACTTTGAAGTTTTATTTTACTGAAAAAAGTAGTGGATGCATGGAACAGACTTCCAGCAGAGGCAGTGAGTTAGTCAAGAGTAAGGCTAGGTCCACACTTGTGCATCTGCATTTTAAGCAGTTTTATTGTTTTTTAATATACTTTCCATGCTTTTTCATGGGGCCAGAAACACACTATGTTGCACCAAAACAAGTGCCTGCACCTCTTTCTAAGTTGCAAGGACATGCATTGCATAAGTGTGAATGGGCCCCATAGACAATGATTCATCGTATGTGACAGTCAAAGCAAGCCAAGTCATACAGGTGTAAATAAGGACTTAAAGGCTAAGTTTACCTTTTTGGGCAGAATTTTGCTTTTCATTATAAATAGAAGCATTTTGCAATATAGTTTATGCCCCAGTCATCCCAATGTGTTTATCGCTCACTTACCTCATCTATAGAAGCTTTCAATTTTTATCTGTCTATTTGAACTTTAGGTCATATCCCAGCATGCACTGTGTTGCTGCATCACAGAAGAGGGTATGATAGGGTGTTTTCACCACTCTAGACCACACCTCCCTCATTACTATACCACCTATTGTTTTAATTCCACCTGCTTTATATACAATTTGATTGTACCATTTCCTTTAGATATACCATCAGCTAAGTAATGCAAGGGCTTGTCTGTGCAATACAAATTGAATGGATTATTCAGATGGGCCCTCCGATTCCAGAGTTTTGGTAAATCTAAAGGAGACTGTACAATCAGATTGCTTGGGGAAGGCCAGCTTTATACACATACATAGGAGGCAGTGGACGGGGACACTCAGTTGTCAGGCTCCATTGAAATCTCCATGCGGCAGGAACTCACAATCCTGCATGCGTTTTTTTTTAGGTGTTTTGGAGCAGTGGCGGCCCGTCCATTAAGGGCATACAGGCGCCGCCCCCTCTGTCCTCGCCACCCCCTATATGCTATGGATAGATTCATGCATAGCATGAATCTTTCCATGGCTGCCCGCAGCCACCCCCTATTCATGTGACTGGCCCCTTTGAGGCGATGGCCACATGAATTACCGCTGCGGGGGTTACTTTGAAGCATCTCATTAGAGCCTACGGCTCTAATAGGCTTCAACATGGCTTTTGGCACCACAAGCCCTTAGAAAGGCAAATGAACATTTCCCTTTCTAACACTAAAGCGCTCTCCGCCAATCAGGAAGTGTCAGTATGTTATCAGTAGAGTTGAGCGAACTTCTAGAAGTCTGGGTTCTGCTGGTTCGGCAGAACTTCGGGACAAAGTCCGGGTTCGGGTCCGGACAGAACCCGAACTTTGTCCCGGACCCCTTGTATGACTGTGAAGGACTAACCGCCTCTCGCGAAATCACAATCTTTCCCTTTACAAGTAAACGGAAAGATTCCCGAACACCACGGTTTTCGGTACAACTTCGGATAATCTCGGCATCCGAGATTACTCTACGAAGTTTCATTGGGGGCGTCGCCATTAAGTACACCGGTAGCGGAGTTTCCCCGGTCAGTGTACTTATCCCCCACCGACGCCCGTCGGTACCTTTCTAAGTACGATACGTACTTAGATAGGTATCGTATATCCCCCACCGCTCCTGTCTCCCCCGCCGCGGACATACGGGAATTACCTGCCCGGCGGTGACGAGGTTTTGTGGA
>BLSH010167725.1:1764633-1776085 GCA_018402905.1 Glandirana rugosa | reverse complement strand
AGAGAGAGAGAGAGAGACCCCCCCCACGACACTCACTCAGAGGCAGGAGGGATGGATGGATCAGACTCCATTTTTTCTTGTACATTTGCTGGTCTTCTTGAATCTTCCCGCCCACATCCCCTTCTCTTACAGAGCACTGCCTGTCGGGGAGAGTGGGCGGGGCTGACACAGGAGGAGAGGAGGAAGCAGCTGTTTGGTGTGCGGGCTGCAGGGGGAGGGGTCAGCAGTGCTCTGATGAGCTCAGCTGAGCATCTCTCGGTCTCTGGCTGTGATCGGAGCTCTCAGTGAGCTCCGATCACACGGTACTCTCCCACTCGCAGCCACTTCCCTGGTATCAGTCAGCACGGACTCGGCGCTAAGCAGGGGGATCTGTCACTGTGCTGCTAGCAGAAGCGGATCTCTAATAAGACAAATTAGGCGGCCGCAAGGCCTTTGTGAGTGCGAGGCCTAAGGCGACCGCCTAATTTGCCTAATTAAAGGGCCGCCTCTGCATGGGTTCCTCTGGGGCTTCCCAGATGGGGGTCTTTCAACAGCGGGTGATGCTCTGAGCACTCTCACTGGCCCTTAAGGACTTCCTCTTTTTGGCTTTACCAGCGGTGTTACTGGGGTTGACTGTGCTGCCACAGGAGGGAGTCTTTTGACCATCAGAGATCGTAAAGCTGCAGATCCAGCGACCAGGTCCTCTGCCACCAAGTAGCGTTTCACTAGCTCAACCAGAATGTCCTTTGAATTTGGATTAGATTGCCTCACCCACCTCTGCAACTCAGGAGGTAGAGCTCTCAGGAACCAGTCCATTGCAACTCTTTCCACTATTTGGGGCCCTGTGAGTATCTCAGGCTGCTGCCACCGTTTGACCAGGTTGATTAGGTCATACTTTTGGGAGCCGGGGGATCCATCTGCTGTGAAACTCCAGCTGTGTACTCGCTGTGCTCTTACTGCCGCGGTGACTCCCAGACATTGCAAGATAATAGCCTTTAGTTTGTCATAAACTCAGGCATCTTCAGCGGACAAGTCAAAGTATGCCTTTTGGGAGTTGCCTGCTAACAGTGGGGCCACCAGCACAGCCCAGCAGTCTTTAGATCAGGCCTGCCCATCAGCAGTTCTTTCAATGTACATAGGAAGGCCTCCACATCATCCTGGAATGTCATCTTTTGTAGAAGGTGACTTTTGGTGCCTGGCAGGGTGTCAGACTCAACAACAAAGAGAGAAAAATGTACCACTCCAGGCTATCAACTGACCAATAGCTTCTGCTCCAGACTTCAGCTTGTATGGGTGCAGCTCTGCATATCCAAGAGAAGTAAAGATAAAGGCTATGACTAAGCACCTCCACACAACGGTGTAAAATGCGTAGGCCATGCTGTACTATACCTGCTGTGTTCCATGATGTAATCTGTCTGTTTTGGATCCATGGATTTTATGAAAAATCAAATAAAGGTGTTCTTAAAGGAGTGCAGCCGTCCAGCCTATATCTTTACTTCTCTAGGCGTATGTCAGGTTAAGGGCTTTCTGCCCATGTTTATTCATTCAGCAAATAAAGGATAACAGAAAGGCTTCCCTTGCAGGGGTAGAAAACAGTCCCAAAACAAAAGTCCTTTTCATGAATAACCAGATAAACCTCACTGGGTCTGTTTCAGTCCTGCAGGCATGTTCACTCACAGCCTGCTCCTTCTCTCTCAGCACCACCACTGATTACCCAGGTCAGGCAAAATTATACCCCAGCTGGAGAGCAAGGTGTGACCAATACTTAACCCCTTGTTGCCTACAGACCTCTCTCTGCCACCCATTTACCTTAAGAATCTCAAGATTCTATGTGGCAGATATACTCCATCAACAACTGACATGGGCTGTTTGTCACAACCCCTATCTGTGGTGCTGTATATCCCTATCTGTGGTGCTGTATATCCTTATCTGTGGTGCTGTATATCCTTATCTGTGATGCTGTATATCCCTATCTGTGGTGCTGTATATCCCTATCTGTGATACTGTATATATCCCTAGCTGTGATGCTGTATATACCCCTATCTGTGATGATGTATGCAGCCAGGAGTCCAGAAATGCTCCTTTGGCATATAGACAATTGTGCCCTTGGAATATTATAGAAGATTCCCTCTAGTGTTAACCTGCTGAACAGAACCTGACCCTGGAGAGTGATGCTTTATGGGATTTGTATTGTGTGACAAGATGGAAACAACTATAAACTTTGATGAGGAAGGTCTCCATTTCCTAGCGGGCTGTGCTGCACTGAGGGTTCCTGGGAGAAACAGTGCCTTGCGGGAGAACTTATTTAAGAGAGAGGAGGAGCTTACTCCAGTCTCTTTGGACGGTGTGATCGATCAGTAGTGGACGGTGTGCATACCCTCAGAGAGGGATCACGGCCTGTGGCCTATATGCAGTGATTCCAGCAGGCTAAAAGTTCTGTGAGTGACCCAGTGGGCTGCGGAGGTACAGCATCTTGGAGGGCAATCAGCAGAACCAGCCTAGTCTCATCTGAGTTCGTCCCAGCCTTCACAGTAACCGCCGTTTGATCGATCAAGGAGAGCTGTAAGGAGTACAGTGGAGGCCGTTTTTCCCCAGGAACAAAGAGCAACGGGTACCAGCGGTTCCAGCGCCATCATCATCATCTGAACAGCCAGACCGCTTATCTGCAATCACCCTTTTGGTTTGGTGAGCGGGCCTAGGCCCACCTATAAGAGTACTTGCATTGTCTTGCAAGTTCATCATAACTGCATCCTGGAGTATAGTAACTTGATATACTGGATTGATGCAAGTCACCAGTTTACTTTCAAAAAGCCAGAGATTGCTGAGAAGGTTGTTTGATTCAGTGAAGTTATTTAAAACCTCTTTTTGTGCTTCATCCCAAGGATTAGAAGGACACAGTATTTTTAGGTACCTAACTTCCAATCACAAAGAGCCGGCAGAAGATCTACTGAAATTTGCAATACAGGATTGCTACAACCACAAGAACTCTAAACCTCTTCCCCCACTTCATTATACTCAGGGCTGTTCAATTGGTGTTATTGCATCCATTAAGAACGCTCAGAATTAGAGCAGGATGATTTAGTTAAAGTTATTTCTAATATAGTAGTATTATATTGAATGGTATTGTTTATTTGCATTTCATTGGGTGGTACCATTTTATTTACATCTCATTGAGTAGTACCATTTTATTTGCTTATTTTGAGTGGTATCAATTCACCTTGGGTTCACCTAGCTTTATAGAAAACATCACCATTTCTGTCCAATTCCACCTAATTATATCATTCACGAGTGACCCAGTGGGTAGTTGATTAAACTCAATTGGAGGAATTCTATTGTGGTACATATTACAATTACTGTTGAGTAGCAGGGAGTAGTGAATACTGTTTAGTAACTGCCCCTCCTTTTCACTAAACTTATCAAGGTCATGTTTGTGCGAACTTTGTGATTTACTAATTCAACAGACTCTGTTAATTGTTGTTCCTTGCATTGTGACCTTTTACTATTCAGAAGTCACCTATTCCATGTAAAACAAGAGTTAAGTAAATACTTCAAACTTAAATTTGAAGGGTACTATCCCTAATGGAATCTTGCAATAGGAGTGGACCCAGAGTTTCAGGGGTTGTGGAAGACTCTCAGAATGGGGAAGGCCAAGGGGGAAATGAAATCTTAAGTAACCCTCAAGGGGGTAGCGTATATACCACTATCTCTGATGCTGTATATACCCCTATATGGTGATGCTGTATACCCTATCTGGTGATGCTGGGCTGTATACTCCTGACACAATGGGTGGAATATATAAGGGGTGTGGCTTATGAGAAGTGGGAGGGGTCAAAAAGGAAGGGCGGGGTCTGGCGCCCCCCCATCCTAAAATTTCACCAGCCGCCACTGTTTTGGAGCATTTCCACTTGTCACACATTGGGCCATTTATTCACTTGAATGTGCTGCATTATGCATGAAAAACACCCCAAAATTGCTCCAGAACTTTTTTTGGAGCAGAGCATGGTGCAATTTTACCCCAATTTTTGGCGTGTTTGCAGCACGTTTGTCACTCATTTTTCCCACAACACACATAGGCCAGACCATTGATTTCAGTGGGCTGCTCTACACGTGGCAAAGTAACTCATGGGACATTTTGGCATGTTGCAGTTTGCATGTTTTTTTACTGTGCGTTTTGCTGCATTTGCGCTCGTCTTTCTATTTGGCAAAATGCGGGTTTGCTTCTGCGTTTGGGGTGCCGTTAACAATTAATAGCACAAAATGGGCAACTAGTTCATTTTAGGTGTAGAAAGGTGGTCAAATACTATACAATCTGATTGCACAATCTCCTTTAGATTTACCAATACTACATAATAGGAGGAGGCACCATGAATTCAGTCACTCTGTATCCAATCAAGCAGGCCCTTGCACTACATAGTTGATGGTAGATCTAAAGGAGATTGTACAATCAGATTGTATAGTGTGTGTGAGCTTTCCAGACTTCGAGGACACTTTTCTACTGTTTTCAATACTACAGTTCTACTCCACATAGGCTATCAGCTCCTTCACACTCAGCCTAATGAACTGTCTATACAAGACGAAGGTAAAGTAGAAAAAAAATGATGGTTGTGTGTTTAGTCGCTGATTGCATTGAAAAAGCATGCACCTGCAGAAGTGGGCTGGAGCCATCTCCTGGAAGAGGGGGAGGACAGGTGCAGGGTGTGTGTTAATGAGGTCAGCTGCTGAACTATTTCCTTCTACTGGTCCCCCCACCCCTGTCCTGAATACCAAATTCAGGATAGCTAATGGAGGAGTTTTCACCAGGACACTGACATTGAGGTAATGCCTGGTGTAGGACAACAAAAAGCTTTTTTTTTTCTGTAAAAGAGGTACATTATTAATATAATGGTACATAAGGGAGCTGTAATATAGAAAAAAGTGAACTTACCCTTAAGGGCCAGTTCACATTGCAGCGATGCGGGAACCCTGTGAATCCACTGCGGGTTCCCGCATTACTTGTCTCCCGGCAGCAGTTTACAATGCGAACTGTGGGGAGTGTCAATAGAAAGCTAATGACACCCCCAAGTCAGTTTGCATATCGCAGTGCAAACTTGCACAGGAATTGGATGGCATGGTGTGAACCACCATGCGATCCGATTATGACCCTGCGAAAAAAAAGAGTCCTGTGCGAGTTTGCTCCGATTGCGATGCAAACTCAGCCATACAATCTCTATGGCCGAATTTGCATCACACAGAGATCGCATGTGACTCACGCTGCAATGCGGTGCGAATCACATCCGATCTCTGAGATCGAAGCAGTGTGAACCGGCCCTTAAGCTGACCATACAGTATACAATCTGGTTGTAGAATCCTTGTACAATCTCCCTTATGTAGCCATGGCCCCGACCTCTGCAGGCTTAGTGGTGACCTCCAAAGTCGGGGAGAGCTGGCATCCCTCTTCACAGTGTGGCTTGCTACGCATAGATGGTGTAATGCAGATGGAGCAAGTTGGTCACCAGACACTTTGAGAATGCAAAAAGAAATGTATTGTCTCTTAATAAACTAGGGAGAGAGTGTTAGGGCCAGGACACCCTTAGGCAGGGGCAAAAACACTTGTCAGACTCCGAGACAAAAATTGGAATAGAAGGACAGTTATACAGTTCAAAGGCCTTAAAGATGAATTGCAGCAAACTGTATTTGTAGACTGCTGTCTCCTATAGCAACTGAACTTGCAACTTCAATGCAGATCACAACTCACAGCATCCCATTGTAGATCATCTTACTGCGCTCCCAGTCTCTCACTAGACTCTTCAGATCCTAGCTGCCACTGGATCCCTTGAGCTCCTACACAACTAACCCGCTGTGGCTTCCAAGTTTCACCCATGCTGTGCCGCTGAGTCCCTGACTTGGTTCTTCAGCTTACCCACTAAATCCTCTACAAGCGTCACCCACACTATCCTGCTGGGTCCCTGGCTTGACTCTGCTGAAGTTTTCCCAACTTCTTCACTGTCCCCGGCTAGTGAAAAAGGCTGCTCTGGTACTTCTTCAGACTTCCGAACACTGGTCTCTGATAACAGGAGCGGTCGTTCCTTGTTGACCACAGCTTCCCCTTTACCTCTGGCAACACTTGGTTCTCCGTCTGGCAGAACCCCTAGCAACTTGATTAGACTTCCGGTGTGAAGCTCCAACCCAACGCTGCTTCTCTCAGTCCTGGGTAGGCTTCAGACTGCCTAGCAACCAGGAACTCCCGAATAGGCCTCAGGCTTCAGCCTAGCAGCCCGGGAGCTTTCCAACACACGTCCACCCAGACAGCCATCCAGGTGGCACAGAACTCCGATCACCTGACCCCTCCCAAGTAAATAGGCTCTCCCAGCAGCCTCTGGGGCCAAAGAAACCCTGACTGATTGGCTGGGACAACATATCCACTCCTAACCTGGATACAATGTGATCTTGTCATTCTAATGTCAAGAGCAGCAGTGCTACCCAATGACAGAAGAGAGGAATGCACCGACCCAGGCTTAGGGCAGCAATCAGGAAATCCCCTACCAATTGGCCAGGCTAGTTACCACCTAGCAGAACTAAATTTGATAGCAACTCTGATTAGGACCAGGGTGCTACACTTAGCTTTAGCAAAACTATATAATACGAGGACAAAATGGTATGTATATGATTATAGATCGATCCTGATGTAAACTGATCATTCATAATGAAATTAATCCGTTCTGGTGGGCAACACAATCATATTAGATATCTATAATCATTATGTATATGGACTGTTGAACAATCTGTTGAACAAACTCATTTTTAATCCTTTGTTATAATGTCTCTGCCAAAAAGTGATCGGATATTTAATCATATGGAAAAATCGATGTGTGTATGGTCACGCCTAGTTTCATAAGTTTCTCCTAATTTGGAGTGAAAATTAAAGTAGTACAGCCTTAAGGTTTTTCACCTTAATACATTCTATGCATTGATGTGAAAAACCTTCTGTGCTCCAGCGCCACCCCCCCAGACCCCACCTTTTTCTTACCTGAGCCCAATCCAGCGATGTACACGAGCCGCTGTCTCTCTCCTTATTGGACAGATTGATAGCAGTAGGAGCCATTGGCTCCCGCTGCTGTCAATCAAATCCTGTGATGCGGAAGCGAGGGGGCAGAGTCCCGCTGTCTTTGTCAATGGATGCAGCAGTGGCACTTGGGAGTGAGCCCGCATGGGTGCCCCCCAGGGAAAGCAGCTTTCCACGGGGTCACCTGATGACAAGGAGGAGCCTGGAGCACTGTCAAGGGACCCCAGAAGAAGAGGATGGGGTCTGCTCTGTGCAAAACCCTTGAACAGAGCAGTTAAGTATAGGCATGTATGTTATTTTAACCACTTGCTTACTGGGCACTTAAACCCCCCTCCTGCCCAGACCAATTTTCAGCTTTCAACGCTATCGCATTTTGTATGACAATTGCTACATGGTACACTGTACACATATGAAATTTTAATCATTTTTTCCCCACAAATAGAGCTTTCTTTTGGTTGTATTTAATCACCACTGGGTTTTTTATTTTTTACTAAAAAAACAAAAATAATTCCGAAAATTTTGACAATAAACCCGCTTCATAGAAATTTTGAAAACAGGTAATTTTTTTTTCGTTACTGATGTGCGCTGCATAAGGCTGCATTGATGTGCACTGATAGGCTACACTGATGGGCACTGATAGGCTGCACTGATATGGTGGCACTAATTGGCACTGATAAGCACTGATGGTTGGCACTGATGGGTGGCAAGGAAGGGCACTGAACAGTGACACTGATGGGTACTGATGGGTGGCACTGATGGGCACTACTGGGCACTGGTAGGTGACGCAGATAGGCAGCATTGATTGGTGGCACTGATGATGCGGCACTAATGGGCATTGATTGGCAGCACAGGTGGGTAAAGGTAAGTGGCACTGGTGGGCAAATGTAGGTGACACTGTGGGCACTGGTAGATGACACTGGTGGGTGCTGGCAGGTGGCACTGGTGGGTAATGATAGGTGGCACTAGCAGGGGGCACTGATGGGCACAGATGAGCCATCCCCACCTCTATGGGTGAGGGACCGTTGTCCCTCTGACAGAAGCCGGCGATCGGCTTCTTTTTCAGCTTTCATGGGCTCGGTGATCACAGAGCGTGCTGCACGCGATCCACAGGGGCCCACTGACAGCGCATGCTCGGGAGGGCGTCCATGGACACCCTCCCGGCAATTCAGGGCCCTGCTGTAGCTGTCTTTTGGCTATATCGCAGATCTGTAGTGGTTAATGCAAAAAAAAAGAATACCCAATCACATGCTAGGAAAATAAAAAGACAGTATTTTTGCTTGCACATGATTGGATGATGGAAGTTAGCAGAGCTTCCCCTCATTTACTAAGCTCTGGAGCAACTGCACTTGTAAAGTGCACAGTCTATTTGCCTTAGGGAAATCAACCCCTTTGTGTCTGTGCAGGAGCTTCCTGTAATAAAGACCGGTCAGTGCTCCTCTCGCTGCTTGTGTAGAGAGACTGGTCTTGTATTCGCCCCCTCCTGTAGTTTTCTGCAGGCCTTCTGGACCCCTCCCACAGCTCTGCGCAGGTTATGTACAGGTGATATCTGGGTTTGTAAAGGCACTTGGTGCACACAAAGTGGAAGTATATCCTTTGTGGGTATAGAGAAATATACGGTATTTGAATTAAAGTTTTTGTACTGGGGTTCAGCTTCAAAGCTGAATTCCAGGTATGAGTTTACTTCACAGTTACACTGGTTACCTTAAACCAATGTAAGTATACAGTATCTCACAAAAGTGAGTACACCCCTCACAATTTTGTAAATATTTTATTCTATCTTTTCATGTGACAACACTGAAGAAATGACACTTTGCTACAATGTAAAGTAGTGAGTGTACAGCTTGTATAACAGTGTAAATGTGCTGTCCTCTCAAAATAACTCAACACACAGCCATTAATGTCTAAACTGCTGGCAACAAAAGTGAGTACACCCCTAAGTGAAAATGCCCAAATTGGGCCCAAAGTGTCAATATTTTGTGTAGCCACCATTATTTTCCAGCACTGCCTTAACCCTCTTGGGCATGGAGTTCACCAGAGCTTCACAGGTTGCCACTGGAGTCCTCTTCCACTCCCCCATGAAGACATCACGGAGATGGTGGATGTTAGAGACCTTGCACTACTCCACCTTCCGTTTGAGGATGCCCCACAGATGTTCAGTACGGTTTAGGTCAGGAGACATGCTTGGCCAGTCCATCACTTTTACCCTCCGCTTCTCTAGCAAGGCAGTGGTAGTCTTGGAGGTGTGTTTGGCGTTGTTATCATGTTGGAATACTGCCCTGAGGCCCAGTCTCCGAAGGGAGGGGATCATGCTCTGCTTCAGTATGTCACAGTACATGCTGGCATTCATGGCTCCTTAATGAACTGTAGCTCCCCAGTGCAGCCCCAGACCATTGCACTCCCACCACCATGCTTGACTGTAGGCAAGACTGTAGGCAAGACACACTTGTCTTTGCACTACTCACCTGGTTGACAATATCTGAACCAAATAAGTTTATCTTGGTCTCATCAGACCACAGGACATGGTTCCAGTAATCCATGTCCTAAGTCTGCTTGTCTTCAGCAAACTGTTTTCAGGCTTTCTTGCGCATCATCTTTAGAAGAGGCTTCCTTCTGGGATGACAGCCATGCAGACCAATTTGATGCAGTGTGTGGCGTATGGTCTGAGCACTGACAAGCTGACCCCCCACCCCTTCAACCTCTGCAGCAATGCTGGCAGCACTCATACGTCTATTTCCCAAAGACAACCTCTGGATATGAAGCTGAGCATGCGCACTCAACTTCTTTGGTCGATTATGGCAAGGCCTGTTCTGAGTGGAACCTGTCCTGTTAAACCACTCTATAGTCTTGGCCACTGTGCTGCAGCTCAGTTTCAGGGTCTTGGCAATCTTCTTATAGCCTAGGCCATCTTTATGTAGAGCAACAATTCTTTTTTTCAGATCCTCAGAGAGTTTTTTGCCATGAGGTCCCATGGTGAACTTACAGCCACCAGTATGAGAGAATGAGAGCGATAACTCCAAATTTAACACACCTGCTCCCCATTCACACTTGAGACCTTGTAACACTAATGAGTCACATGACACCGGGGAGAGAAAATGGCTAATTGGGCCCAGTTTGGACATTTCCACTTAGGGGTGAACTCACTTTTGTTGCCAGCAGTTTAGACATTAATGGCTGTGTGTTGAGTTATTTTAAGGGGACAGCAAATTTACACTGTTATACAAGCTGTACACTCACTATTTTACATTGTAGCAAAGTGTCATTTCTTCAGTGTTGTCACAAGAAAAAATATAATAAAATATTTACAAAACTGTGAGGGGTGTACTCACTTTTGTGAGATACTGTATACAAACATTCTGAAATACGCCGTGAGGAGAACAATTACAGTAATCCTAATAAAAGGTCATGTGCTCATATCCTTCCAATAGCGAACTCTACATGTTTCATGGCACGCCACTTCTTCAGGAGTATAGTTTCAGAGGTGTATTTATTCTAGAAATGAACAAACATGGACATAAACATTGGTAATTTAGCAGTAATTTATGTCCATGCTTTTTATCGTACGATACAAGGGTCCAACGGATCTGGTGAGTACATGTGGTATATGTTTGCCCTTTTCTGGGCTGTTTTTATGTATTTGCCTCCAAATTCCTTTTCCTTCAAATTATATGTGTGAATGAACCCTAGAGACATTTATTTTTAGGCCCTGTTCACACTTGCTAAAATGCACCTTCCCAGTGTGACAAAAGCACAAAAAAATTAGTCCTCTAACTCTGTGTTTCTCAACCTTTTTTTCAGTCAAGGCGACCCTTTAAAATTATGGACAGTCTGGAGACGCCCCATTCTAAAATACTATTCTAATAATTTTACATAATGCAACGTTTAGAGGTGATTTATTCTTCCGAAGCACAAATTCTTTGCACACTGGTACTGACTAGTATTCCTATGTTTCTCCTCTCCCTCAGTTTCTCTCCGTTACTCAGCTAATGTCATCCCAATGTTGATGGAGAGGGAGAGGGGAGAGACAAACAAGGAGGCTGTGCAGGTGATCAATACCCTTCTTATCAACACTGATGACATCACTGGTTGTTAGGAAGGTTGAATACGGAAAATCAATGTGTTTCGGCGTCCAAAAATAACACGTGGTAAGTTGGAAGGATTGTTGGTCACTACAGTAGTCACAACTATTCTTCCCATAACTAGTGGACGTGTCGGAGGAACAAACAGAGAGGGGAGAGGGAGAGGTAGTTGTAACCCTACTGTAATCGACTCATTGCCTCTCTTTGACTCCCTCTCCTCTTTGTATCCTTATGATCAGTCATGGTCACACGTTTCTTAAACACGAAGCCTTCTTATTTAGTGGAGATTTGCAACGTAATACATTTTAATAATCTTATCATAAAATCTTACCCCGCAGAGGTCTGACAGGTATTA
>BLSH010167725.1:1729645-1761594 GCA_018402905.1 Glandirana rugosa | reverse complement strand
CTAAAAAAAAAAAAAAAAAAAAAACTGGTCGCAGAAATTAGCAGTTTCGGCTCAGCAGCAAAGTCGCCAGCCTGTGAAGGCAGAGAGAAATTGACTAATTAGCAATGCGCACTAAAACTTGACGGTTCTTTATAGAGAGAGAGATGAGAGAGGGATGGGGAAAGGGAGGAGGACAAGGGGAGGGGGGAGAGCTATGGTTCCCCCCTTTCTTTCTTCCAAAGATGTTTGAAATCGCAGTCATTTACGCTCGACAATTTTTACAATAGCCTTGAGCCATAATTTTGCGAGGCTCCTCAGCATCCATCCCCCTTGCATGGTCTCTCTCCACTGGCCATGCACGACCGTTTCTCTCCCCAACCGTGGATTTCCTATTACTCTCGTTACGACTCACTGAGCCCCAGGCCCAAGGATAATGATGTGTTGTTTCTTGGTAGCATAATTTGTCACACGTACATTTTTTTTTTCCCTTCTTCTTCTCTTGCAGAAAAGCTCTGCTCATTCTCCCTCTCTCCTTCTCTGCTGCCTCTCGCCCTCTCACAATACTCCTCTTGCTCCTTTTTTTCTAATTCACCATGATCAAATGATGTACAGCCAAATAAACAGAGTACACTGACTGCTGCCTGGAGTTTGGGAAGAGACAAGGGGGACTCTATTCCTTTCCTTCCCCCTCTTCTCTGGAAGCTGCCATCCCCTCGAAAAAGGAACGACGAGTTCCATCGAAAAGCGAAAGTCAGCCTAGACTTTGGCATCTGTTGGCAAGCAGGTAAGTTTGTGGCCTGGTTTGTGTGTGTGCGTGCGTTGGGTGTCCATGCTGTCTTCTGCTTTCTATAGAAGGAGGGAGGGGGGGTCAATTGTTGCCACTAAACTCTAAAAGCAGAAACAATATACAGGCAAAAGAATAGGAGGCGAGGGGGGGGGGGAGCAACCCTGTCCAGGGAGATCCTATTCCTAATACACTGGCACATGCCGGAAGAAGAGGGGGCCAAAGTGGTATGGGATACTACAAGTGCTTTTAACCCCTCAGTTGCTGAGCCCGCACAGGTTACACCGTTAGATTGATAGAAAAAACACCAGATCAGTTAATAAATAATTAGAAAACCTCCGTATAAAGAATCCTATACTCATTGTTGATCCAATGGAAGGCATACAAAAAGGCATTGCAGTCCAGAGAGTAAGGGAAAATGTTACAACAATGGGACCCGAGGCAGATCTGCAGTGCAGCGGGACCGGTAAGGCATCTACACTGAGAGGGTCTCTAATATCCAGGAGAGGGGATGAGAAGCTGAGCCTGGTGGCTGCCTCTTCCCTTACAGCCAGCTTGCAGGCTGCTCCCTTCCCAGACATTCTAACTCAACTTTTTGCCATTTTAGTAGAGACTGAAAAGTCTTTTTTGTTTTTCTTTTAGCAGAAATGCCTCCGATTGCTTTGAAATCGGTCCAAGAAAGTACAGAAGTGAATGCCTAGGCAAAGTGTGTGTGGTGTCTAATTGTAACATGGATCTAGTTAGGGTGAATGTAAGAAAGAGGTATCTCTGCTCAGTTTAGTTAAGGAATACTTTAATAAGAATGCTAAGTAAACCGAGAACTGATTGGATGAGCAAGATGTGAATTTAGAAGGGTAAAAATAAAAAAGAAGTATCCCTAATCTGTTTAGTTAAGGAATACTAGAGTTAGGATGCTAAGTAAGCTGGGAATTTATTGGATGAGCAGGACGTGGATTTAGAAGGGTGATAGTAGGAGAGAGGTATCCCTAATCTGTTTACTCTAGGAATACCAAAACTAGAATGCTAAGTAAGCTGGGAATTTATTGGATGAGCAGGACGTGGATTTAGAAGGGTGATAGTAGGAGAGAGGTATCTCTTATCTGTTTAGTCAAGAAATACCAAAACTAGGATGCTAAGTAAGCCGGGAATTGATTGGAAAACCAGAACATGGATATAGAAGGGTGATAGTAGGAGAGAGGCATCCCTAATCTGTTTCCTCTAGGAATACCAGTCTTAGGATGCTTAGTAAGCCGGGAATTGATTGGATGACCAAGACGTGAATAAAGAAGGGTGAAAGTAGGAAAGAGGTATCCCTAATCTGTTTAGTCAAGGAATACCAGAATTAGGATGCTTAGTAAGCCGGGAATCGATTGAAAGACCAGAACATGGATAAAGAAGGGTGATAATAGGAAAGAGGTATCCCTGATCTGTTTAATCTAGGAATACCAGTCTTAGGATGCTAAGGAAACTGGGAATTGACAAGGATGCATGCAGTTTTGGTATTTATGTATGTTACTAGCAAAAGTGTGCTGTGTGATCACTGGTCAAGATGTTAAAGGAATGGAATACAGGGCTGGTATTTATTCATGAGAGCAAGCAGAAAATTATATATTTTCAGCATAAGCAAGTAACTAGTTGTAGAGATTGTGTTATATAGCCATATAGGAATTTTCCTCATGATAGATCCATTACTAGTAAAATGTGCTGCTGCTAAGTCGATAACCCCAGGCAACCTTTTCCTGGTTAGGGGCAACAACTGACAGATGAGTTCCATGGGAATATACGGAGTTCCATCAGACAGGAGTTCCAGTGACGGTTTTATAGTGTCAGACAGTTCAGCATCCTTACTAGGAATGAATAGGAGGGACCACCTCTGTGATCACACCTAAACTTAGAAGTAGCTGCAACATTTCAAAGTTGTGGGCAGCTTGAAGAGCTGTTGGAATGTTCAGATCACTAAGTTCCTCAATGTCAGTTAGTAAAGCAAGCTGTTGGGAAACTGTCACAGGATTGGCAGTTGATCACATCTGATGTTTTTCTCCTCATTGACAAGAATAACAAATCAGCTTTGTCAGTATGCTGTACATTATTACAAGTCCTGTAAATATTTCAGACTTTTATAAGAACTGCCCCAACTCCAGCACACATCTGCATTTAGGTTATGTTTGATCAGTTTATTTCCTATTCAGTCAGGCGGAACTGGGTGCCCTGTGTTTTTGCAGCTTGTATTTGGTACATGTTTCTGAGAAACTTGAAATGTTATTCAGGGCAGTGAAATCATCAGCAATGTAAAAGGTATACATTATCTAACTGGTTCTTTTATGTGTTTATGGAATTTTGGAGCATCCACCACGCTTACTTGGGAAAGTTAACATTCTGACGGTTGCACTGTTTGGTTGTCAAAAGCTGTCGCGTACATTTATTTATAGGTAACTGTTCCTATAGATACTATGTCCCAATGTATCTATAGTTTATTATGTCTTCAAAAATACTATTTCCTTCTGAGTGCTCTTGATTCTTCCAAGACCTGTACAAGAATAATGGTAGAGTTGATTATTCTGCTGTCCTGACTTGTATTGTTAACTTTGCCAGAAATGTTTAAAAAGTGGAGTTCCCTTTTAAACAATGTGCTGTCAGGTTTAGGTTTGATATAAAAGTCTATATAAAGAAGACTAGTCGTACTCTCAAATATAGGATCTTTGGAGTGATAAGGAAAAGCTAAAGTTTCTCATGGATAAATATATATATATATATATATATATATATATATATACACACACAGTGAACATTATATTTATTTAAGTACTGTAAAAAATACTGTACATGTACATATAAAACGTATCAAACGTAAGTGTCCATAAAAACACAATCTGCACACATAGCACCAAACTACCTGATGGCAGTACTGTTCTTGGATGTCCTGAAATCCTCTGGGTTGTCCTTTTCTGTTAGCTGTGATATCACAAGAGAGAAGCAAGACACTTAGAATAGGATGCTTAATATAAAAAAAAAGTATATGTGGTATTGCCCCATGGGTTCCCGTTTTATGGAAAATCTTTTATTTTGATATTTAGACAGTCATGACACTTTTCATGTTCATAGTGATAAAGCAATTCAGTCTATCACAACTTATATGAGGCAGAATCCAATTATTCCTGTTATAAATATGACTACTGACATATTCTCTATATCTCTTACGGAATGTTTTAATGTCATTTTTTTTGCTTTAGGTTTCATCAACAGGTAGAACGTGAGGCCGGCCATGTCCAGATCGGGGGACAGGACTTCTACATTTGACCCGAGCCATAGTGACAATCTGCTGCATGGTTTGAACCTCCTGTGGCGAAAGCAGCTCTTTTGCGACGTGACATTGACTGCACAAGGACAGCAGTTCCACTGCCATAAAGCAGTGCTTGCATCCTGCTCCCAGTACTTCAGATCTCTCTTCTCCAGCCACCCTGTCCAGGATGGTCTGTCTTCTGTCCCAAAGGATCAGCAACAGCAGTCAGAGGAGCCTGGGACACCCTCCTCCTCCCCTGAAGATAAGCTGCTGGTCAGCCCTAGGGCCATAAATAACCTGGTATTGCAAGGCTGTTCTTCAATTGGGCTGCGTTTGGTGCTGGAGTATCTCTATACAGCAAATGTAACCTTGTCTTTAGATACAGTCGAGGAGGTATTATCTGTCAGTAAAATATTGCACATCCCTCAGGTCACAAAGCTTTGTGTACAGTTTCTTAATGATCAAATCTCAGTGCAGAACTACAAGCAGGTGTGCAAAATTGCTGCCTTGCATGGCCTAGAGGAAACCAAGAAGCTGGCCAATAAGTATCTGGTGGAGGATGTGTTGCTGCTCAATTTTGAAGAGATGCGTTCCATGCTGGACTCTTTGCCACCCCCAGTGGAGTCTGAGCTCGCTCTCTTTCAGATGTCTGTACTATGGCTGGAGCATGACAGGGAAACCCGCATGCAGTATGCGCCAGATCTGATGAAAAGGCTTCGCTTTGCTCTCATCCCAGCTCCAGAGCTGGTGGAAAGGGTGCAATCAGTGGACTTTATGAGGACTGACCCTGTATGCCAAAAGTTACTGCTGGATGCTATGAACTATCACCTGATGCCTTTCAGACAGCACTGCAGGCAGAGCTTGGCCAGCAGGTGAGGCCCTTCTTAATATGTTTCCAATACTAGCCACACCAGCATAGTCTTTAATGCAAATCTGAAGTATAAAGTACCCTCCTAACCTAGTGCTGCCATCATGTAAGTAAGACTAACAACAGACTACGGTTCTGATGCACAGATAATTCTGAGCAAACATTTTGAAAGCCAGGCAACCATTAATTTCTTACCCTTACTATTGGCCAGTGTGGCTATCCATCACATAATGGATCAGAAATTAGGTTTATGATGTGGTGGGGGGCAGGAACTCAACCCATGTGAACCAGTGTATTTATATCAAAATCAGACCTGACATACAGGCACCCAGGGGTGTCCCCTATATGCTGACAGCACTAGATTTGTATTTCAGGTTTGCTATAAATGTGCCATTGTCATTTCACAAGTGATTAACAGCTGTAGTTGACTTTCTACGATTCGGTCTAATGTAACCCCATTAAAATATATTGCTACAGTAATTTATAAAGGATCATTGAGCCAGAGAATGAAGTCATATTCTGTATTTGGTGGACATTATCAGCTTCCTATATTTTTTAGGAATTTTGGCAGTGAGGCCTTGCCACCTGAGTTTCCATATCTGATGTATCCACTATAGCCTACTGTTCGTGTTCCTCTATTTATTTTACATTTTATATATTATGGGGAATGCAACAGTTAGACTCCAGTGACTTAAAGAAATAAACAAGTGGGTGTAAGGCCTCATGCATAATGGATGTTTTTAACACTGCTCTTAAAGTGGAAGTTTACCCTAATACTAAAGTATATAAATGTACTGGCATCCAAAATCTAAGACTAACCTATCTAGCCCTGCAAAGAAGTAATTGCTATACATACCTTTTCTGAAGCCGATCTTGTCCGGTCTCCAGTGGTGGAAGCTCTGCAGAAGAGACAGCCGACAACGGCTGTGAAATGCCTGGGAAGTGACGCCACCATTACTATGTGAGTTACTATGGGGCTTCCGTTGTCGGCTGCCTCCTCTGCACCCACCTACACAGAGAAGCCGCTGCTGACAGCTCAGCGTGGGACCAGACCGGCTTCAGAAAAGGTATGTATAGCGATTTCTTCTCTACAGGGCTAGATAGGTTAGTCTTACATTGTGGATACAAGTAGATTTAGATATCTTAGTATTAGGGTGAATTTCTACTTTAAGGGCTTCTGGCAATTTCTTTTCTGCCTCTAAACTACCCTGCATGTTAGCCTCTGTGTCCATGCACACACAGGCGTTTAGAGGCAGAAAAAAAAATAGCGCATCCAGAAGCAGCTGCATTTTGGCAGAAAAAACACTTGATGTGCCTAAACACTTTACACCCAAAGGTCTGCTGCCAGGAGGAAAGGCATCTAGGAGAGATGGCCATACGTCCTGTTTGCATGAGGCCTAAATCAGCCACTCCTAGCTTAAAGCTACATTTTGGGTGGACTTCCCCTTGTCCCTCAATTAAACATTTTATATAATATAAAGTATAAAAATCATTGCTTCATCAATTTACTTTATATACTGTTTATGCACTTCTAACAATTTGTCTCAATAAGTCTAGGTTCACATTCGTGTGTTCAATTTTGTGCAGGCACAGCAGCACATTCGTTTAAATGGGTTGCTGTATCTGTGGAAAATCCAGGGAAAAGGTCCCAAACCCTTTTCTGAAACTTCATTGTCACCATGTGGTTCCATGCGATTCTGTTCTGTAGAGCAACTGGATAGATTTAATCTCTGTATCAGTCAATAGTTTTTTTAGCTTTGGATAGAGTGGGTAAAGACTAGAACTCCTGTCAGCTTTTACTGCTTTCAGAGGCTCAGTTGGAGAGATTCCTCAACTTCCTGCCTGGTGAAAAAGTTATCTTTAGGACAGGAAGTGCAGGAAAATTTCTCTAACAGAACCCCAAGTACCGAACGTTATCCGAACTTTACCCCGGACCCCGAACCCCATTGAAGTCAATGGGGACCCAAACTTTTAGGCACAAAAATGACTGTAAAAAAGTACTGGAAAGTGCTAGAGGGCTGCAAAAGGAAGAAAAATGGGAGATGTTATTAGATCTGCAATCTGTCCCTCAAAGCAGTAGTAATCTCTACCTAGTCCAGTATCAGGTCGTTCTGTAATGCAGGTTGAGAGATCATTCTGTAATCAGATCATTTTGTAATGCAGGATGAGATGTTATAGATCTACAATCTGCCCCTCAAAGCAGTAGTAGTAATCTCTACCTAGTTATTATCACTGCAATCTGTCATTCACAGCAGTAGTAGTAATCTCTACCTAGTTATTAGATCTGCAATCTGTCCCTCACAATCTGTCCCTCACAGCGCCGGCAGCATCCTCTCCCTACACTAACCCGAGAGAATGTGACATGCAGCACTGTGACTCCAGCCTCATATAGAGGCTGGGTCACATGATGCACTGGCCAATCACAGCCAATCACAGCCATGCCATTAGTAGGCATGGCTGTGATGGCTTCTAGGGAAAACCAGTGAAACGCTTGTTGATTGGCTGCCCTGCAGCTATTCAACATGTGTGATAAAATACCAGAACCCAAACGTCTCAAACGTTCAGGTTCGGTACACGGACACCCGAAAGTTCGGTACGGACCCGAACTTTACAGTTCGGGTTCACTCAACTCTATTAACAAGGATTCTAGCATTGCCCCATTCTATCCAAAATGCTAAAATGTTTAGATATACTTAAAAGTAAGACTTTTCCTGCAGTCTAAAATGTATTTGGCGGTGACAGTTTCTTTTTTTGTATGTTTCTTGAAATGGAAAATAAAGAATTGAAAAAAAGTAATATTCCAGCCTAACATAACTAGTCTTAAAAATGTCCCCTTCACCCTCCTAAGCTCTATGCAGGAGAGGGAAAAAAGCACTGACACAGATTGGCCATGGGAGCCTATGGGTGACGTCACCCCTCAGAAATTCTCACATGTTATGGAGCGCTCTCTCCTCTCCCCTGCAGCTGCTGCTGGCTGACACAGGCAATCATGTGACTGGACCAGAGTGGGTTGAAAATAGGTAATATACATCTTTTCTACACAGGTTAGTCAGCATAGTTAGGAGGGGACATTTTAAAGACTACTTACAGTGAGGGAAAAAGTATTTGATCCCCTGCTGATTTTGTATGTTTGCCCACTGACAAAGAAATGATGAGTCTAAAATTTGAATGGTAGGTTTATTTAACAGTGAGAATAACAACAAAAAAACAACAGAAAAACGCATTTCAAAAAATGTATAAATTGATTCACATTTTAATGAGTGAAATAAGTATTTGACCCCTTCGCAAAACATGACTTAGTACTTGGTGGCAAAACCCTTGTTGGCAATCACAGAGGTCAAACGTTTCTTATAGTTGGCCACCAGGTTTGCACAAATCTCAGTTGGGATTTTGTCCCACTCCTCTTTGCAGATCCTCTCCAAGTCATTAAGGTTTCGAGGCTCACATTTGGTAACTCGAACCTTCAGCTCCCTCCACATATTTTCTATGGGTTAAAGCTCTGGAGACTGGCTAGGCCACTCCAGGACCCTAATGTGCTTCTTCTTGAGCCACTCCTTTGTTGCCTTGGCCGTGTGTTTTGGGTCATCGTCATGCTGGAATACCCATCTATGACCCATTTCCAATGCCCTGACTTAGGGAAGTAGGTTCTCCCCCAAGATTTGACGTTACATGGCCCCATCCATCATCCCTTTGATGCGGTGAAATTGTCCTGTCCCCTTAGCAGAAAAACACCCCCAAATCATAATGTTTCCACCTCCATGTTTGACTCTGGGGATGGTGTTCTTGGGGTTATAGGCAGCATTCCTCCTCCTCCAAACACGGCGACTTGAGTTGATGCCAAAGAGCTTGATTTTGGTCTCATCTGACCACACCATTTTCACCCAGTTCTCCTCTAAATCATTCAGATGTTCATTAGCAAGCTTCAGATGGGCTGTGCATGTGCTTTCTTGAGCAGGGGGACCTTGCGGACGCTGCAGGATTTCAGTCCTTCACAGCGTAGTGTGTTACCAATTGTTTTCTTGGTGACTATGGTCCCAGCTGCCTTGAGATCATTGGCAAGATTCTCCCGTGTAGCTCTGGGCTGATTCCTCACCATTCTAATGATCATTGAAACTCCATGAGGTGAGATCCTGCACGGAGCTCCAGACCAAGGGAGATTGACAGTTATTTTGTGTTTCTTCCATTTGCAAATAATCGCACCAGTTGTTGTCCCCCTCTCATCAAGCTGCTTGGCGATGTTCTTGTAGTCCATTCCAGCCTTGTGAAGGATTACAATCTTGTCCCTGACATCCTTGGACAGCACTTTGGTCTTGGCCATGGTGTAGATATTGGAATCTGATTGATTGATTGATTGCTTCTGTGGACAGGTGTCTTTTATACAGGTAACAAGCTGAGATTAGGAGCATTCCCTTTAAGGAAATCTTGCTGATTGATAGGGGATCAAATATTTATTTCACTCATTAAAATGCTAATTCATTTATAACTTTTTTTAAATGCATTTTCTTGATATTTTTATTATTCTGTCTGTCACTATTAAAATAAACCTACCATTAAAATTATAGACATATCATTTATTTATCAGTGGGCAAATGTGCAAAATCAGCAGGGGATCAAATACTTTTTCCCTCACTGTAGGTTGAGGCTTGAATTCTACTTAAAGTGATTGTAAAGGGTTTTTTTAATAACAAACGTCTCAATATTTTGGTTTATATGAAAGAGCAATTTTTAAAATTTGTAGATATGTTGTATATATGTAGCACTAGCCCCCCATAGGAGCTGCTGTTATTAGCTAGTTCTTCCCCCAACAGTACAGAGGCTGCCCGTCCCCCCAAGCACAAGTCCATTCACATCAGCTCCAATATCACAGTCTAGGGGATGTCTTTTAAGATTTATTGCTTGAAGAAACTTGAACAGGAGAGGGCATGGGAAACTCCAAAAAGATTAGCACATAGCAATTAGAGGACAATCTTCTCCTTAAGTAAGCATGAATGTTGGACAGTCTAAGGTCTCAAAACTGAAGACTATGAGGCAACTTTCTGAGCAGTCTAAGGCCTCACAGCTGGGGACCATGAGGCAAGTTTCTTTGGCATCTAGTTACCTTGCACCTCTGCAAAACTACTGGTAGCCAATGCAATTTCTAGAACACTGCACAGTCACAGGGATCAATTTAGGGTCTTCACTCACAAGTCCCAAAGATAGCTGCCACCTTCTAGCTTCCTCTGGACAAAGTCCAGTGAGTGAGCCAGTCCTTCTCCAGACCAGATCCCTCGTGGTGAGGTCCTGCAATCAGCTTCTAGGAATATATATCCAGGCCCTTAGCCCTGACACCTCTGAGGCTTCTGGAACAGCTGCACAGTCCATGAGCTACCTGAGGGCAGCAGCCCCTTCTGTCTTTGGAACCCTCTGTGGGAAAGAGAACTTAGCTCCCCAGTGCTTCAGACTATTTATCACCTTTCTAGATGTCCTGGACACTCCTTTCCAGTGATTAGTTGCAGCATGATCACTATTCAGGCTGGTTGTTTGCATCTCTGTTTCTAAGCTCTGGAACCTTTTTCCCGAGGCAGGTGGAAGCATTTAAACTCCCAGCCTGTGAAACCCTGAAAAGACCAGGACAAACAATCATCTCTCCCTTGATTACAGAAGGAGCCAAAAACTAAATGTACTTGGCATCCTATGCTAGGTGCCTGCTACATATATAAATGAAAATGTGACAGAAGTTTATGCAGAGTTAAAGAGGAAGTAACCCCTGATGGGGTTTACTTCCTCTGTTACCCTGCAATATAAAAGCATAATGGGCTAGTATGCATTGCATATTAGCCCATTATGTGCCTCATACCTGCATTGGAAGCCAGCGATGTCCAGCGATGTCCCCTCACCAGACCGGGTCCATCTTCTGCCCCTCTTCCTTCCGGGGCCGCGATCTCTGGCTCTGTGACTGGCTGGAGTCGCATGACGTCACTCCCGCGCATGCGCGGGGAGCCGCCAGTCAAGGCACGATCACAATGAAGGAGCGGCATGGAAGCCATTTCTTCACTACATGTGCCCGATGATGTGGGCACATCACAGTACACTGTATACCTCCTAAACCATGCAGGTTTGGCAGATATGCAGGGAACCTACAGGTAAGCCTTATTATAGGCTTACCTGTAAGTTAAAGTGGTTGTCACGGGTTGACAACCACTTTAAGACAATTCTAGGATGAGAATTATTCTTATGCATGGCTGGTCCCATGTTACTTGTCCTATTAATGACTATATAGCCACATTTAGGCCTTCTACACTCAAATATCCAAAAGCAACGTATAGTATTACACTAAGATGTCAAAAAGGATGAATTCATAATAAGGGGTGCTTAGAAATGCAAAATGCATTTTGTAAAATCTATTGGGAACTGCAGCATTATGCCAGTCACCAGCGCTCTCAATGGCTGCAGTACTATATCAATTTACACAAATGCCAGGTGTATGCCAACACATTTCAGTCTTTTGCATTTAATTTTAAAGTGCACATGTAATCAGAGAAATATGTGGACTCCCATTGCTGACCTACTTGTAAAAATATTAGTTTCCTGTCTGCCTCTGTGACCTTGTTACTTTGATAAATTGACTTTGGACAAGCATGCATATAACAAAAGTGAGAAAAGTCAGAACTCCTAACCTGCATACTTGATCCAAGTGACTCAGAAAGTAATGAAGGCACAGGATCAACATGATAGCCAGGCAGCTGGCATTTTCAGAATCAGAAGTCACCAATGGCAACCTCAATACTTTCTCACTACAAAAATCTGAACTCCAGGGCAAATAAAAATCCTCTATTACAGTAGAGCTCCCCCTGCACTGCAAGGGTTAAATGCTCAAAGGGCACCAGTAAAAAGGACTTTTACTTACCCGATCTCTCATTCCTGCAGGCTCCCTCCATACAATAAAATGCACTCCCTGCAGTCTCTTCTCCATGGTGCTCCAGCCTTTACAGTCACTCTCTCATCATTAAGTACTATGAAGGGCCAATAGTCCTGCATGGTATGTAAGGACATCAAGGGACATCAAGAGATCATCTTGGGATATCAGGGAGGAGAGGAGAGTGCTGGCTGCCAGGGCAATGAGGGATTAGGTTCATAAAAGTCCTTCTTACTGTTACCCTGGGAATAAACGAGCATTTCACCCTTTCGGTGCAGGGGATTTTTCTTTTCAGCTTTAAAAAAGTGCCAGACTTTACAATCAGATATCCAAAATATATACATGTTCAAGTGGCAGGCAAATCTCCTCTATGTTACCTATGATTCCAGCTTTATGGCAGAGGTAAAAGCCTGCAGGTTGACATTTTTTGCCAAAAGCCCGTTGTCCTCCCGAGATGGGCTCTGACATCAAGAGTATCCATGATGTACATCAGCAAGCACAGCTGTTGCAAGGAAGTAATGGAGGTTGTGGTGACTAGCTGTCTAAAGACTTTCTGTCACTATCTGTGACTAGATTAAAATAGCTGAAACATTATCATTTCACAACATGAATAGGAAGAAACATTTCAGTGTTCCTCCTTTGTCATAAACAAACAATATGTCATCAGTCTTTACTTAAAAATACAAAGTATGGAGTATGGTGCACAACACAAAGTTCTGTTGTTCCTAGTGAAAAGGTTGTGACCAACTTTTCTGATTGCTCAAAACAGACGAAAAGTGACATCTGATTGGTTGTTGGTAAGCGAACACCGCAGCAGTTTGTACTGCCTTAGTATATATGTCTCATCGGGTGATCAACTCTGCTGCAAAGAAAATGGCCACAAAAAGGAAGTTGTTGCTAATAGCAGCCTGTAGAGTTTACTTTTTATTATATGGAGAAATTAAGCAATATTCTGGATAGATACTCCAGCTAACAACTCTGCCTTCTGTGCTCATTTTGTATATTGGTAGCCCGCATGCTAAAATGCTTTGGCACTGGTATGACCTGTGTAGGGACAGTGTGATGCGCTCAGGGCCGGATTAACATAGGGGCTATTGGAGCTACAGCTCCAGGCCCCTTCCTTAAGTTAGGCCCAGCCCAGTGGTGTAAATGTGTCACGGTCACGTTCCCATGCATCGCATGTTGGCAAGCCCCTTCCACTCTTGCTGCAATGTAGCCCCACCCACAGTTCACCATGGCGCGCTATTCATAGCACATTACTACCCTATAAAGATTACCTAAAGGCATCCTCTCTTAACCCCCGTTCTCTCACCCCCCATCCCCCCTCTCTCACCCTTCTTCTTTCTCTCACCCCTCTCTCACCCCCATCTCCCTCTCTCTCTCACCCCCATCTCTAATTAATTTCATTTGTTTTAACAAAAATTGTTTGCATTTTCATTTGGGCACTGGTATGACCTGTGTAGGGACGGCGCGATGCACTCAGGGCCGGATTAACATAGGGGCTATTGGAGCTACAGCTCCAGGCCCCTTCCTTAAGTTAGGCCCAGCCCAGTGGTGTAAATGAGTCACGGTTACGTTCCCATGCATCGCATGTTGGCAAGCCCCTTCCACTCTTGATGCAATGTAGCCCCACACACAGTTCACCATGGTGGGCTTTACATAACACATTACTACCCTACAAAGATTACCTAAAGGCATCCTCTCTTAACCCCCATTCTCTCACCCCCCATCCCCCCTCTCTCTCTCACCCCCATCTCTAATTAATTTAATTTGTTTTAACAAAAATTGTTTGCATTTTCATTTTATTTATTTCCATAAAAAGGCCCACCAAAATCATCAGCCCAAGGCCCCTGATGCACTTAATCTGGCCCTGGATGCGCTGTTACAATGCATTGCACTGTTTACGGTACTTTCTTTCTCTTGCTAACTTTTGCATGCAATGCAATACTCTTGCGATGGGCCAGTTTTCCTTTTCCGGGTTTTGGCTAAGAAGTCCAGTAATGGCATTTTGGGATGGCCAAGGTACCTGTGCAGTATGAGGTTTACACTTTACTGCCTTGTGACTGGGGACATGACTCTGCTTTTCTGTAAGGATCTTTCCATCCCACACAGCCCCTCTACAGGCCAATGAGGGCTACCAGATCTGCATTGGATTGTAACATGCTGCTCTGCTCTTGTATGCCTATGAGTGCATTTTTATCATAATCTTATTGGAGTGTTTAAATTTAATGCACAAAGTTTTGCCCTGTTCTCTGTTTTTATGTCTTCTATAGTATCTGGATCTTCCCGGTTCAGCCATGTAAAGGGGCTGGATAAGTGGTGCAGTTTAGGGCAGCTTTTGGAATTATAACCTTACTTTAACCCTGCATTACACCAAATTGTTCTTTTTTTATTACATGTGTAGAAGGAAAGGACAGGATTTTAAAGGTGCCAACACAAATTAGTATAAAAATATCCAAATTTTATTATAAACAAAAATGATAGAAAATTCATATAAAACCATCAGAGAACATCCATGCGGCTACAGTAAAGCCTCGTACACATGGTGCAATGGTCGTATGACCAGACCTCCAAAATCGTATGTTGGCTGTTATGTCTCGTGTACTGACATGCACTAAGCGATCGTACAACCAAGCCTAACGCGGTGACGTGTTACGACCATACAAAGAGGAAGTCCAGGTGAATGTGATTTGTGAATTAGGAACAGGTTTACACGAACGGACACTTCTGGGCGTTCCTGAGTTCTGAGCATGCGTGTTTTGCATGTACAGCCTTGTTAGCCCAACTTCTCTGTACACATGAGTCAACAGTCATACAACCGCTTGTTGTAAAACAACGTCCGCTGTTGTAATCACGCGTTCTAACGGTCGGACGATCGTACAACAAGATGTTGTATGACCGTTGTACAACCGTTGTACCATTTGTAGGGGCCTTAAGGATGCGGTAACTTCAGCTCAGCATGTTTCGCCAGACTATGGCTTTTTCAGGAGACTTTACAAATACTGCATGCAAAAATCACTGTGTTACAACACAATCATTTTGATAAATCAGTACATTGGATCACACACTAACAGGATACTCTGTGGAGATATCAGTGAGCCATGTGGAGATATAAGTGAGCCACAGGGGAAAATAGGAACCGATAAATTGCCTGCAACTATTTTGGAAGAAAGAAATCCAAGGAGATAGACATCAGTGGACCCTTTACAACCACATCTAATTCTATTTGTAGGACATGTGTATTTAACCATATTCCTTTAAGCCCCTCCCACTTGTACTGCACTGTGACCACACTCACATTTCACCACTGCATGCTACACGTGCCGCATTAAAAGTAAAATAGGGGTGTGGCTTTGTGGGTGTGATTACAGTTGGGGGTGTGGTTAACCACTTCCTTCCGACGCGGTGCATGTATGTGGCCTCTCAGTGGGTGAGCTTTAACACTGAGAGGCCACATATGTGACCTTATGTAAACAGTTTTCTGTGCTGAGAGCATGCACCCTGCACAGTCACCAGCAGGGACTGGAAAGTTTCCTATGCATACTTGCAATCAGAGGCTTTCCGATCATGTGACCGCTGTGACAGCCAATCACATTGGTCACATGCCCGCCTCCACCTCCCGGCATTTAGAAGCTCTTAAAGGGCTGGGAAGCAGTGTCCAGAAGGGGTTAAAATTAGTGTGATCAGTAGGGTGTCCTAGGATTTCATTTTGAAAATCTGGCAATCTTAAACTAATGGAATGACAATATGTCATAAAAGAATTTTTGCATTGAATATTCTGCTATAACAACACTTTTAAAGTGAAATGAAGTTTGCATTTTCTCACCCTCTCTCCAGTAATACCTTGCTGGCTCCAACATTTTCCCCCCAGCTTCTTCTAGATGCAGGGTTATCGGCTATCTTGATTGGCTGGTGGGGAAATGATGTAGTCCCTGCTCATGCACACAGATGTTCATTCATTCTACACTAGATTACCAAAAGTATTGTGACACCTGCCTTTACATGCACCTGAACTTTAATGGCATCCCAGTCTTAGTCCGTAGGGTTCAATATAAGGTTGGCCCACCCTTTGCAGCTATAACAGCTTCAACTCTTCTGGGAAGGCTGTCCACAAGGTTTAGGAGTGTGTCTATGGGAATGTTTGACCATTCTTCCAGAAGCGCATTTGTAAGGTCAGGCACTGATGTGGATGAGAAGGCCTGGATCACAGTCTCTACATTCAACCCAAAGGTGTTCTTTTGAGTTGAAGTCAGGACTCTGTGCAGGCCATCAAGTTCCTCCACCCCAAACTCGCTCATCCATGTCTTTATGGACCTTGTTTGTGCACTGGTGTGCAGCCATGTTGTAACAGGAAGGGGTCATCCCCAAACTGTTCTCACAAGGTTTGGAGCATGACACTGTTCAAATTGTCCCCTGGTTCCTTCTAAAATAGTTCAACAAAAAAGAAAATGCTATTTTAAGGGATTCAGGGATACCTGTAATATGACTTGTAGCTAAGTGCAAAGTCAATCAGGCAGGCAAACAATCCTGGGGTCCTTTGTACACATACAGTATACTGAACCCACACAATCTGTAATAGGCAGAGTAAAATATATAGTTTTTTTGTGTTTTTTTTGAAAATTGTTAAAAACAAAATTACATACCCTGGCAAAATGTATGATTTCTTGGCCATTTTTCAGAGAATATGAATGATAACACAAAAGCTTTTCTTTCACTCATGGTTAGTGTTTGGCTGAAGCCATTTATGATCAGTCAGCTGTGTTTACTCTTTTTAAATCATAATGACAACAGAAACTACCCAAATTACCTTGATCAAAAGTTTGCATACCCCAGTTCTTAATACCGTGTATTGCCCCTTTAACATCAATGATAGCTTGAAGTCTTTTGTGTGTATTTGTGTCTCAGATGATAAAGCTGCCCATTCCACTTGGCAAAAAGCCTCCAGTTCCTGCAAATTCTAGGGCTGTCTTGGATGAACTGCATGTTTGAGATCTCCCCAGAGTGGCTCAATGATATTGCCATGTTGGAATGTCCAAGTACGTCCCATGCGCAGCTTCCTGGCTGATGAATGCAAATGTTCCTCCAGTATTTTTTGATAACATACTGCATTCATCTTGCCATCAATTTTGACCATATTTCCTGTGCCTTTGTAGCTCACACATCCCCAAAACATCAGCGATTTCACCTCCGTATTTCACAGTAGGAATGGTGTACCTTTCATCATAGACCTTGCTGACTCCTCTCCAAATGTAGCGTTTATGGTCGTGGCCAAAAAAGCTAAATTTTGGTCTCATCACTCCAAATTACTTTGTGCCAGAAGGTTTGAGGCTTGTCTCTGTGCTGTTTGGCGTATTGTAAGCGGGATACTTTGTGGCAGTTGCGTAGGAATGGCTTTCTTCTGGCGACTCGACCATGCAGCCCATCTTTCTTCAAGTGCCTCCTTATTGTGAACCTTTAAACAGCCCCACCACATGTTTTCAGAGAGTCCTGTATTTCACTTGTAGTTATTTGTGGGTTTTTCTTTGCATTCTGAACAATTTTCCTGGCAGTTGTGGCTGAAATTTTAGTTGGTCTACCTGACCGTGGTTTGGTTTCAACAGAACACCCCTTTTTTCCACTTCTTGATTAGACTTTGAACGTGGCTGATTGGCATTCTCAATTCCTTGGATATCTTTTTATATCCCTTTCCTGTTTTATACAGTTCAACTACCTTTTCCCGCAGATCCTTTGACAATTCTTTTGCTTTCCCCATGACTCAGAATCCAGAAACGTCAGTGCAGCACTGGATGAATGATGCAAGGGTCTGTCAGGAGTCTAGAAACTCATTGACCTTTTATACACACACACTAAATTACAAGCAAACAGATCACAGGTGAGGATGGTTATCTTTAATAGCCATTCAAATCTCTTTGTGTCAGCTTGTGTGCATGTTATCAGGCCAAAATCACCAGGGTATGTAAACTTTTGATCAGGGTCATTTGGGTAGTTTCTGTTGTCATTATGATTTAAAAAGAGTAAACATAGTTGATTGATAATAAATGGCTTCACCCAAACACTAACCATGAGTGAAAGAAACGTTTTTGTGTTATCATTCATATTCTCTGAAAAATGGCCAAGAAATCTTAAATTCTGCCAGGGTATATAAATTTATGAGCACAACTGTATATATATGTATATATATATATATAGATATATACATAACCTTAAATTACAGAATGTGTTATATTATTTTTTTGCGGAAGTCTACTGTTTATTAC
The DNA here is from genome assembly GCA_018402905.1 of Glandirana rugosa. Taxonomy (NCBI): domain Eukaryota; kingdom Metazoa; phylum Chordata; class Amphibia; order Anura; family Ranidae; genus Glandirana; species Glandirana rugosa. The sequence goes on along the minus strand of BLSH010167725.1, from coordinate 1,743,531 downwards.
TAATACAGAAATAAACCCGGTTTTCACTTTTTACTTTGCTGCTGAAGGCATTTCCGCACATTTACAAACTATTCTGCATTGTTTTGTTTGGTTCTTATTAATCAATGTCCAGTCACAGTAGAGTTTACACATTATGTAAACAATGACTGATTCATGTCCTTAGACCAGTAGTATTTCACAGAAAATTGCATTCACAACATAGCAGTAAAACAGATTCATGACTTTGATTGGATATTACTGCCATGTCATTTATGAATGATTGTGATTCCAGTTACTATTTGTTTCATTATTAGATATATGTTACTAACTCACAGCAAGGACATGATTTGTAGTGTATACCTGCCACAGCCTGCAATGTGTAATATGTTTTAGCAAGTTATCAGTGCTGATGATTATTATTGAGTTACTATAAAATTACATACATACATATATTTGACACTACTTATTCAGAAGTATCTTATCATCTGAGACTATGGCTGATTTCCTTACTATACATAGTAATTAGATCATATTTTTTAGGAACTTTGCAAAATCTGCATCTGGCAGATTCTGTTCAGATGAAATGATTAACAATAATCTACACAGGCTGATGGGATGTTAGGTAAGGATCAGTCTCTATTAGGGCCGGTTCACACTGAGGCGATCCGACTTCAGGGCGACTTTGCTAGGCGATTTGAAAAGGGCGAAGCGGCGCGATTGCGAAGCGATTGCGAAGCGATTGCGAAGCGATATCAGGCGATTTCAGGCGATTTCAACATGAGTACCTGGGACATGAGAGGTGTGTCTTCTGGCAAAATTATGTTCTTCTTCCTGGAAAGTCGGGATCCGACTTGGAAGCGAACTTCCATTGACTTCTATGGGCTCAATTCGCCTAGAAGCCGCTTGAAAATAGTACAGGAACCTTTTTTGGAATCGCTTTGGACTTGAGTAGCGCATATTAAGACGGCTCCATTCATTCCAATGGGATTTCTGATGTCAGGCGATTTGAGGCGAATTGGGGCGACACAAGTCGGATCGCAAATCGCCTAGGATCGCCTCAGTGTGATCCGGCCCTGAGGATTAACTGTGGGCAGTAAGGGCCGGTTCACACTTACGCGGCGCGACTTCGCGGCCCGTTCACATCTAGGCGAATTGTCAGGCGACTTGAGTCGCCTGACAATTCGCCTCAATGCTGTGCAATGGAACCGTTCTAATAGGAGCGAATCGCTTTGCTCCGCCTTAGAAAAATGGTTCCTGCACTATTTTCAGGGCGATCTCAGCGCGGCTTACATTGACTTCTATGATAGAAGTCTCCTCACAAGCCGCGTTGAGATCGCCTCGAGCGGGGCGACTTGCTTCGCCCTGGCAAGTCGCGCCGCATTGCGCCGCATAAGTGTGAACCAGCCCTAAGGGGTTAAGCTTTGTAATTCTGCTCACCACTCCTGGTGTGTTTTGGTCCAATATGCTTGTTGGTCAGGTGTCCCAGAAAGCTCAGTCCTCATGATCAGATCCGCATGATTAGATCCTCTCTGATGTTTCAATCGCTTTCACGCTAAAAAAAGCACCTGAAAAGCTCACGAAAACCTATTTCCATTAAAATCAATGAATGCTTTCACACTGGGGAAGTGCGCAGGCAAGGTGGTGAAAACACACCCCTCTCCATTGAAATGAATGGAAAGCTGAAAAGCTCTTCAAAAGCGCCTGAAAAGCTCTTCAAAAGCATCAGTATTTTACTGGCAGTTTGGAAGCACCTCAGAGTGAAAAGGGCCTAAAGAAACAGCAAGAATACCCACCTCCAGTCCCCACACACCAGGCTCTGCTTTCTGTGTAGGCATGCACCACAGCAGGTCCGCAGGCACTGGTTTCCCTACCATGTGTGCCCCGATTGCTTGTAATTTTTAATCCTCTATGTGCAGGGAATCCTGGGTTATCAAATTTGCAGCCTATAGTCTCCATCGCACAGAGCTCCTTTTTGGGCTACATATCCCATGATCCCCAGTGCTGCATAGCAAGTCCTCTCTGAGCCTGTTGATTGGCTTCTGCCAGAAGGGAGAGGGAGCAGGAGCGAGGGGGGACTTCACACAGCTTGCAGCGATCCACAGTGCAGCGTCACGGCGGAGTCTGCCCACAGCATAACAGGGAAGCAAGAAGAAGGCCAGCTGGAAGACACGCAACATGGCGCTGCTCTCGCTGACAGCCAAAGTGGCGGGGGGGGGGTTGGAGAGAGAGAGGCACACAGCCAGGGGCAGCATCTGCCTACAGTCACTGAGGTCCCCAGAAATAGTGGCCCCATTAGAAGATTTCCCTTCTATTCCTGTGTTGGTGAATACTCAAAATTTGTGATTTTCCTTCACTTTCAGCTTCTTGGTAATGAACACCAGGATAAATAGAGACGGGGACATCTGGGGACACTGGCAGCAATAAAAACAGGCCTAATCCATCTGTACTCTAACAAAAAAAAAATTGCCTTAATTTATACCTCAAAGTCCCTCAAGGGGCCCAGTGCACTCAGCACTTGTCCCAAATAAAATAGGGACTGTGGTTTTGAAACAAGGCTCCATTTACACAGGATGCTGGTTCAACCTCCCCTGAATATTTTATCTTGACATGCCGCGTTTAGCCGCTCTTAGCCTCGTTCGTGTCTAGGAGCGTTTTTGAAAAAAAATGTTTTACATTTAAAATGGAAATGCCTGTAAACTAAAGGCTCCTAGATGCTCAATTGCCCAGAAATGACCTTAAACGACCCTGTGTAAATGTACTGGTAATATAACATAGAGGAAAGTTCAGGGCCCCCTGATGCCGACCCCCACCCTATGTAAATGAGTATTCGGTACATCGTACCCCTACCCATTTACCTGGAAAAAAAGTGTACAAAAAAACACACTACACAGCTTTTTAAAACATTTTATTAAATCAGCTCCAGCATCTTCTTTCTTCAGCTCTTTTGTGGGGTCTTCTATCTTCTGAGGGGTCTTCTTTCTTCTCCTTCTCTGTGGTGTCTTCTGCTCTTTTGCCAGTCTTCTCCGCTGTCCTCTTCCCTCTGTTCTTCCTCTCTTCTTCTTCCCATGTTGACACGATGCGATCTCCTTCACTAATGCCCTCTCCGCTCTGTGCTGTGCCTTATATTGGATTGGGACGGGGCCACCCGCTGACATCACCCGGAGGCCACGCCCTATAATGTCACATCCGGGGCGGAGCTGGGACATCATGGGGGTGTGGCCTCCAGGTCATGTCAGTGGGTGGCCCCGCCCCATGTCAATATAAGGCACAGCACACAGCGGAGAGGGCATTAGTGAAGGAGATTGCGTCGTGTCAACATGGGAAGAAGAAGAGAGGAAGAACAGAGGGAAGAGGACAGAGGAGAAGGCCAGCAAAAGAGCAGAAGACGTCGCAGAGAAGGAGAAGAAAGAAGACCCCTCAGAAGATAGAAGACCCTGCAAAAGAGCCGAAGAAAGAAGAAGCCGGAGCTGATTTAATAAAATATTTTAAAAAGCTGTGTAGTGTGTTTTTTTGTACACTTTTTTCCAGGTAAATGGGTAGGGGTACGATGTACCCCATACTCATTTACATAGGGTGGGGGGCTGGCATCTGGGGGCCCTCTTGTTAAGGGGGCTTCCAGATTCCGATAAGTCCCCGTCTGCAGACCCCGACAACCACCGGCAAGGGTTTTAGGGAAGAGGCCCTTGTCCTCATCAACATAGGGACAAGGTGCTTTGGGGTGGGGAGCTCAGAGCCCCCCCTGCCCCAAAGCACCTATACTCCCCATGTTGAGGGCACGCAGCCTTGTATGGTCCAGGAGCGGGGGCACTCAATCGTCCCCACCCCCTTTCCTGGCCTGCCGGGCTGCGTGCTCGGATAAAGGTCTGGTATGGATTTTGAGGGGGACTCCACGCCATTTTTCGCCATGGGGATTCCCCTTAAAATCCGTACCAGACCAAAGGGCCTGGTATGCTCCTGGAGGGGGACCCCATGCCTTTTTTTTAAAAAATTGGCGTGGTGTTCCCCTTCAAGATCCCCAGAGCATAAGTCGCATGCCAAAGTCGGATCAGTGAAGACACTGATCCGACTTCAATGCCTTTCAATGGGCTAAAGTAGGATCAAAGTCGGTCAAAAGTAGTACAGGAACCTTTTTCAGAGTCGATCCGACTTTGAAAAACACAAGTCGGACCAGTTAAGATGGCCCTCATAGGGAATCATTGTTTTTGTGACTTGTGCTCCTAATGTCGGTCCGAGAATCGGACTAGTGTGAACCCAGCCTAAAACCTGGAAGCTGATTGTTTTTTATGCAGTTGCACCACATTTTGCACTCTCCGATTTTAGTAATTAACCCAAAATGTTTTTTACCCTTTCATTTATTAATACATTGCACCAATTTCATTGTTACATTACATTTTTACCTTTTAGTGCTTTCATATGTACAGAAGATCACAGAAATTGGCTTTTAATAAAGACTGTACCTTACAAACCCCTAATTAACTTATTCCTCATTTTCTTTCTATTATTTGTCTGCCAAAAATGTTTTCTTTTTTTTCATTAAGTATCATCTTTTTATAAATGGTGTTATAGAATATAAAAAAAATGTTTTGCAAGAGAATAATGCCAAAAGAAATGAAAAAAAATGTTTCTGCCAAATTATTAGGTCCATAACCAAAACATACAATGGTTCACTAGCGGTATGCAGGTGCAGTAGCTGACGTGGTTAAGTAAACCTACCACTCAAGCACCCCCCAGACCATGTATTACATTCAAACAACTATTTTTGTTTATGCAAACCATGAAAACATTTTAAACAGTTTAAAGCAGCACAACAGGGGCGTGGCCTGTTTATGGGTGGGGCTGGATCACCTTTACCTACCTTTCCTAAAAATGTTCCAATGTGTTACAGGGTCCCTAATACAATCAAATGGTGTGCTTTGTTTGCAAATAAATGCTTACTTTCTCAGTTGTTCATATTATCGTCCTCCCTCTAGTCTTGCAGATGGCAAGACATACCCTGCATTGGATGAAACTAATGAATGAGCATTCCCAGCTTCATTCTCTACCCAGGCATGTGCAGTCTGCTCTCTCACACAGGTCAGTGTTCTGTGAGAGTGAAATGATATTAACATCTGAAAAAGTAAGCATTTTATTTACAAAACGGAGCACAGCCTTTTAATGTGTGAAGGACACCAATGCACTGGGACATTTTTCAGAAAAGTAAGTAGAGTTGGACTAACCCTATAACCACTTAAGGACCGGAAGGATTTCTCCCTTAATGACCAGGCCATTTTTTGAGAAACAGCACTGCGTCTCTTTAACTGACAATTGCACGGTCATGCAGGGTTGTACCCAAACAAAATTAACATCCTTTTTTCCCAGAAATAGAGCTTTCTTTTGGTGGTATTTGATCACCTCTGTGGTTTTTATTTTTTGCATATAAACAGAAAAAGACCAACAATTTTGAAAAAAAAAAACATTTTTTACTTTCTGCTATAAAACATTTGCAAAAAAATGTAAAAAGAAAAACGTATTCATCAGTTTAGACCGATATGTATTCTGCTACATATTTTTGGTAAAAAAAATTGCAATAAGCGTATATTGGTTGGTTTGCACAAAAGTTATCACGTCTAATACGGAAAGGTTTCTTCACAGTAAGAGCTGTGAAAATGTGGAATAGACTCCCTCCAGAGGTGGTTTTGGCCAGCACAGTTGATTGCTTTAAAAAAGGCCTGGATTCTTTCCTTAATGTAAATAATATAACTGGGTACTAACATTTTTAGGTAAAGTTGATCCAGGGTGAATCCGATTGCCTCTCGGGGGAATCAGGAAGGAATTTTTTCCCCCGTTATAGCAAATTGGATCCATGCTTTGCTGGGGTTTTGTAACTATGTAACTATGTAACTATGTAACTATGTCTACAAAATAGGGGATAGATTTATGGCATTTTTATTTTTTATTTATTTTTTTATGGTAATGGTGGCGATCAGCGATTTTTAGCGGGACTGCGACATAGCGTCGGACAGATCAGACACCTAACTGATACTTTTGACACTTTTTTGGGAACCAGTAGCATTATTACAGTGATCATTGCTAAAAATATGCACTGTTATTGTACTAATGACACCAGCAGGGAAGGGGTTGACACTAGGGGTGATCAAGGGGTTAAATGTGTTCCCTCGTTGTGTGTTCTAACTGTATAAGGGATGGTCTGCCTGGGGAAACACACAGATCCATCTTCCTGCATATCAGAAACACAGGATCTGTGTGATCGCCCCTGTCAGAATGGAGATCTGCCTTGTTTACACAGGCAGATCCCGTTCTGTCCCTGTGGGGAATGATCCTGGGTGGCCGGTGGACATCAAGTCCACCCCACCCCCTGATTGGCTCCCCCACTGGCCAGTGGGAGCGCGCTTGCTCCTCCGGCGGTGTATGCACGCCCACAATAGCGAGTTCCCATGCCGCCGTACGGCTATGGCGATTCAGGGGAAGGAGCCGACCTGCCACAGTAAAATGACAGCGGCTGGTCTGCAAGTGGTTAAAGTACCAGAATTTCTTTGCTTAAAGTGGTTGTAACCTAGAAAAAAATGCTCCTATCCCTTTAAGGCACGAGATATAGCACAGTGCTTTAGCCATGTCAGTTGTCCCTTTCTATGTTGTACAATACCTGGCTAATCTTGCCTGTTCCTGTCTTCCCCTCTGTAAACTGACCATGTTTATCATGGCTGCTTATTTCTGATAGCGTGGTTAGTTTACATGCCTCCCTCATCCACCTACCTCCTCGGCGTCTCTGCATTCCTCGGCGTCTCTGCATTCCCCCTCTTCCGTAGTCTCCTCCCCGCCCCTCCCCTCTCCTCTCATGCCCTTGTAATTCTGTTCCCTGCAGCTCCTCTAGTGATTGTAAAGTAAAATACGTGTATTCATTATTTTCATTCTTTCTGTTTTAGTTCCCTGTTCAGTACAGTGTGTGCATTTTCCTAAAATTATAATGCTAAATACCTTCTTTACAGAGCCCTGATCTCCCTGTGCTGGTTTGCATTTATCAGAGGGAAATCTCAGCCCCTCCCACTGTACTCAAGGGAAGCAGAGGGAGGTCACATGACAGAACAGCAGGGCTCTGCAAAGAAAGTATTTAGCATTATAATTTTAGGAAAACACACACTGTGCTGAACAGGAACCTAAAACAGAGAGAAGCAAAGCAATTAATACATGTGACTTAACAACCACAAAGTCTCAGTAAACCCATATCATAAAAAAATCAATGAATGCTTTATTATGTGCTGTTCATCCTCACTCAGTCACTATAAGGTTTGTTTTTTGTAGTTTGCAAAAAACCTGGTTCAACCTGTTGCTCTCTATCTCCACCTTCTGTCCAAGTCTCCAATTCAGCTAGGGATTTTGCAGCTGTGCTGTCAACTCTGCACATGCTCAGTTTTCAGTGAGTTTCCTCCCTATCACATCTGAGCAGCCCATGTGACTATAGAGTCACACAAGTGGGTGTATACACAGTGGTAAATGATAGCCCACTCCCTCCCTCCTCATATTCCCTGTAGATTAATGAAGGCTTCAATTCTCTCTTATTCTAAGACATAGGCTGACGGGGTGTGGCACAGCCTGTGACCAGTGTTGCCAACCATCAGAATTTTTACTGGCAGCCAATAAAAAATTGACACTTTTCTCCTGCCAGTAAATGCCAGTGACAGGAAAAAGTTGCCAGTAAAAAATAAGGCTGTGTTCATCCGAGTGCCTGCTACAGTGTGATCAGGCAGCGTCAGCAGGGGGCAGGTCTGGAGGAGGCGGTTACTGGGCATGTCATGTGATGTCATAGTGCAAGGGAGCCGAGTGGAGCTACGGGAGCCTAGTGTGTGGGTCTGTGGGACGGGATCAAGGCAAGCCAGGAGTGACTGTCAGTGCTGATTGAAGTAGAGTGGACTGAAGAGTCCACCTGGTGTGGAGAGAAACTGTCGCTGTGACTCAGGAGGGGACGTGTCATGGCGGTGAAGTGTCATCACCATCTGCTGCATACTGCGAGAATGAATTTCATGTGTGTGAGCCTGCCCATTCTAAATTTCTTCCCCTCCTGAGTCCTGTTCCTCAGCTACATACTTACTATATCAAAAATATAAATATGTTTTTTTCCTTAATATCTACCTTAAATCACATTGCTTACAGATTATACTTGTTTGTAGCATAAATACTGAAATTTGCACTTAAAACTGTAATTTTGTAACTTTTGGAAATGCCAGAAAAAAACTTGACTGTGCCAGTAAATTTTGGGTGCTGTGGCAGTATATTTTAATCTGGTAGGTTGGCAAAACTGCCTGTGACTGGCAGAAATCCACCCACACCTTGTTATTGCTAAAAATAATAAATATTTGATTTCAAATATATATTTGTATAATAATTTAATACAGTTTATTGATATGAATTATTTATTTTTACTCTGTATTCCAAAGGCAGTTTTTTTTGAACATGTGACCAGCAGCAGAGGACTAGAAGCTCCTCCTGCTTATGTTTCCCTGCAGACAGGCTGGGAAAGATCTGGGTCATGTGACAGCTGTATATTGATTAGGAAAAAGGTACTTAGATGTTTTTTTAATTAAAATAATTACAGTTCCATCATCTATATACAGAAATGAAGGGGCAATGAAAATTAAACAGTGTGTGTTGAATTTACATAGGTGTTTCTCACACCACACGTTAGTGTTTAAAGTGATCGTACCAGAGACACTCCAAAAACAAGACAAGGCACATCAGTAACTTCCTAAAATGTTGTGTTGAGTGGAGGGCTCTCTTTGCTATGATCACTAGCTCAGTTCCAGTGCTGTTATTAGAGAATCACTGAACCCCCCCCCCCCAAGTTATAGACATATGGCCAAAATATCACCAATGATTAGAAACTAGCTCTAGATGACCTCAGGGAGGAGCAGGGGACGCCTTTACGCTTACCCCAGGTTTTAGGGGAAAAACAGCCATTCTCATAAACAATAATGAGATTCCTGGAGCATTCTGTACGAACCAAGAACAATGAAGCCATGCTTGCAAGAATGTGAAATTTGATTTGAGGCAGTCAGAGTTGTAGTGCCTGTCAATTGAAATGGAAAGGTTATTTTTTATAATATTATTTCATCAGAATAAAATAGCCCATGTAGGGTATATACTATTATGTATACAGTATAAACCCATAAAAAACCTGAGAATCAAGCTGCAGTCTTATAGTATAGTAGTATAGATTATAGAAAATCTGCATCACTGTTCCTGCTGGCATTGCTTTCCTCCTGTGATAGAATTGATAAATGTATCCTCTCTGTTCCTGTTCACCTAGGAATTTAGGTATCCCCACTCACCCTTCAGTGTCCTTGCACCTCTCTTTGCATTCTCCATAATATAAAATAAAATCCCAACAAGGAGAGCAGAAACCTCTCTTGATGGCCACAGCAGATTTGCAGACCTAGGAATTTAAGTGCAGAGCTCACATGAATAAAATCAAAGAGATAAAAAGGAACTCTCCGGTACTGTAACTTGAAATACAGGTTTTAGAGGAACTAAAGCTGGCCATAGATGATTTTTTTCTCTTTCAGCCACTTTCAACAACCAGATTCCACCATCCACTTAAGTGAGGTGGATGGAGGAATTCCCCCTGCCAGGACATTGTATTCTGACAGAGGGACTCTCCGCTGTCAGAATACACTGAAAAATTTCTGCAGCCGCTGATCTAAAAGATTTCCAACATTTCCTTTCAACAGAAGTCAATCTAGAGTATTGCCTTCTGTGGAACAGGACTGGCTACACATGAATCGAAATTCAGCTGGACCCTGATGAACCGCCTGAATTTCAGCCCTTGTATGGCTAACGTAGCTACTTAAAACAAAGCTTTCTATAATTTTTTTAATTAGATACAACAAAAAAATCCTGCCAAAGAAGATACTTAACCCGTTCCTGCCATGACTACACGCACACTATATTGTCATATTGGCCTGTATATGGACTGCAGGCCAGTCAAGTTCCTCCACCATAAACTCACTCATCCATGTCTTTATGGACCCTGCTTTGTGCACTGGTGTGCAGTCACATTGGAACAGGAAGGGGCCATCCCCAAACTGTTCCCACAAAGTTAGGTGCATGAAATTGTCCAAAATGTCTAGGCATGCTGACGCCTTAAGAGTTCCCTTCACTGGAACTAAAGGGCCAAGCCCAACCCCTGAAAAAAAACACCATAATCCCCCCTCCACCAAATGATTTGGACCAGTACACAAAGCAAGGTCCATAAAGACATGGATGAGTGAGTTTACGGCGGAGGAACGTGACATCTATGTCTTTATGGACTTTGCTTTGTGCACTGGTCCAAGTTATTTTGTGGAGGGGGGATTATGGTGTGGGGTTGTTTTTCAGGGGTTGGGCTTGGCCCCTTAGTTCCAGTGAAGGGAACTCTTAAGGCGTCAGCATACCAAGACATATTGGACAATTTCATGCTCCCAACTTTGTAGGAACCGTTTGGGGATGGCCTCTTCCTGTTCCAACATGACTGCGCAGCAGTGCACAAAGCAAGGTCCATAATGACATGGATGAGTGAGTTTGGGGTGGAGGAACTTGACTGGCCTAACCTCAACCTGATAGAACACGTTTGGGATGAATTGGAGCAGAGGCTGTGAGCCAGGCCTTCTCCTTCAAATGCAATTCTGGAAGAATGGTCAAACATTCCCATAGACTCGCTCCTAAACCTTGTGGACAGCCTTCCCAGAACAGTTGAAGCTTTTAGCGCCACAAAGGGTGGGCCAACTCAATATTGAACCCTATGGACTAAGACTGGGATGCCATTAAAGTTCATGTGCGTGTAAAGGCAGGTGTTCCAATATTTTTGACACTATAGTGTATACGTGGCTTCACAGAAGTGGGTCTCCTTCTTCTCCATATATGCGAATACCGAGAGCCCCAGGTCATGTTCTAATGATGAGTCACTGTACAGCCTGCCCCTGTGTTTTATTTCTCACCTTGAATGGGGAAAAAGATACAATATATATATATATAAACAAATACAAATATGTGTAGAAAGAAATTATTATTAATAATAATAATAAAGAAGAAAAAATATGTAATTTAGGGTTTGATCTAGGTTGGTGTCAGGGTTAGGGTCAAGGTCAGGGGTTGGGTCAAAGGTCAGAGTCAAGGGTTGAGTTCCAAGGTCAGGGTCAGTATATTTTAGGTAGAATTAAAAAAAATAGTATCCATATCAGTTAGTGTCGGTATGTTTTAGGTAGCATTAAAAAAAGTAAAATGCACACTGTTGTTTCTGGGCCCTGCTACGGTTACAAACAACAAATAAGATACACATATGTAGTATCACTGTGATTGTCAAGAGGAGGAGAATTTGTTTTGGGGTATTCTTTGGTGGTAGGTTATAGTAATAGCAAGAAATATACAGCTAAATGTAAAAAATGTCACTTTTATTATTTTCTGACAGTTTTCTTTTGATAAAAAAAATCAGGAGATATCCATTACCGTTTACTACCAAAGCCCACTTTGTCCTATAAGAAAGGATAGCATTTACCTGGATACACAAATTAATTATGATGATATGTACAGTTTCACAAGCACATGTCAAAGTTGCGAAATTGTGTTCAGGTGCTAGGATTTGTTTTACCCCAGTTATGAAGAGATTAATCCCTTCCCGTTGAAGCCTCCTGGCCTTTTAAGAACCTCTAGATGATGGGAGATGGAGGTGGGCATTCAGATCATGTGACCATTGTGATTGGCTGTCACAGTGGTCACATGATCAGAAAGCTCCCATGCGCAAGTATGCATCGGGAGCTTTCCAGGTCCCATCCGATGACTGTGCTCCGCGCAGGCTGCATGCTCTCAGCACAGTTTTGTGTTTGCATAGAGCTGAATATATGCAACCACTCTGTGTTAAAGCCCACCTGCTGAGAGACTGCATATATGCGTGTGGCCGGCAGGGGGAGGTTAAGGTATTTTAAACTCTAAAAAGCTAATGATAAGCTTAGTGTAAAATAGTTTTTTTTGTTCCCCAAATCTTATTTTTTATGCATTTTGATGCTAAATTAAAAAAAATTATATACTTTTACTGTTTTGTGCCAGTTTTCCTTTCCAAATAAATGATTGAAAGACAACTTTGTCCTGAAAAAACAAGGTATTATTCTGGATACACTAAGCAGGTGTGATGATGATATCTACAGTTTTACTAGCTTCATTTTTTGTACCAAATATTTTTTTGACATTTTTAATTTCACACAGTGAGAAAAAGAATATTCTTGCATACTGTTTTACAATGCAGGAGATTCAAACTATTTATTATCACCATTCACTCCATACAAAGTTAATGTCTGAATGTGTGAGATTATCACTGTTTTTCTAGTCTAGCAGAACCTAAACACCTATAGTACCTCATCCTTTTTGTTACCGTGTTAGAAAAGTTACTGTTTGCATTCAATTAATACATCAGCAATTTAATTTAATTACAAGTTACTCATGCAGTGGTAGATGGTGTTGGACAAAATGTATCCCAATTGACTCTGATCTTCGCTCTAGGTAATGTCAGACCCAGGGCACACATCTACATATTTGATGGGAATGCCCCAAAATTAGAAGGTACTGAACTGGTATATGAGCTTACTTACACACTTGTGGGGAGAGGCCTCCTAAAAAACCCAAAATAAGCTTTATTACATTTAAAACCAGAGACTTATAGGAATACTCAATTTGACCTATTGACCTTTCTATTCATTGCAGCCAAACAGGTCCTACTTTGAGTGTGGTGGCCGTCTACTCCCACAATAGTGAAACAGAAAATGAATTGTTTTCTTCTTAATGAAAAAATGGCTGCAACCCTTAAGGATTTCGTTTCTAAGTTCAAACAGATCTGGATGCCTTGGATTAATTTCCTCTTCTATGTAACTAAGGCAAACCATAGATGTGGGATGGATGGTTGCCACCGTGTGCTGGAATTCCTGGAAGTGAGCGGATGGCTCGATGGTTGTGGACTCCATCCCCAGATGGAGTAGGAGTAGGCTAATCCCTGCCTTGGAGAGGAATTTGTCAGGGATTAGCACAGCGGAGTCCCTACTCCATCTGGAGACATAGCCCACAACCATCAGGCCATCCATCTGCTCCCAGGGATTCCAGCACACGGTGACAACCATCCATCCCACTAGGCTCAGCTACAACAGACATCAGAGCCATGAGATGCAGTGTGTGTTTTTCCATCCATTGGCTGGACTGTGGTGTTTGCAGATGGAATCAATACAATAAAGGGATCGGGCGGATGGCCCGATGGTTGTGGACTCCATCCCCAGATGGAGTAGGGTCTCTGCTGGGCTGATCCCTGCCTTGGAGAGGAATTTTTCAGGGATTAATCCAGTGGAGCCCCTACTCCAACTGGAGATGGAGCACACAACTATCAGGCAATCCGTCCACTCACGGGGATTCCAGAACACGGTGGCAGCCATCCATTCTACTAGGCTCAGCTACAACAGACATCAGAGCCATGAGTTGCAGTGTGTGTTTTTTCCATCCATTGGCTGGACTGTGGTGTTTGCCGATGGATTCAATACAATTAAGTCTCTATTTGTTTTTAACATTCTGGAATGTTTGGTTGTATACCGGATCGGCGCTTCCTATTTTGTGTTTTTTATTGTTCCTCTCATCTGATCTTATGAGATCGGGAGCAGCGGCCGGCCATTAACCCTTCCCAAACTTTAAATTCAAATCAATCTGACTGGACATTTCCATGCGCTGGGACCTGTGTTGGTTTATAGACAGAGTGATTCTCTTTCCATGGGTTGCAGGTAAGAAAATCGCTTGATTTCTTAGTTCGCTAAAAGAATGGACGTTGGGTACCTTTCTCTTAGTGAGACAGATATTTGGTTGTGTCCAGGGTCGCGTACCTTTACAGGTCAGTCTAACTAAACTTAAAT
>BLSH010167725.1:1711106-1729635 GCA_018402905.1 Glandirana rugosa | reverse complement strand
GATAGCATCTAGCCATAATCGCATATAAAATACGACAGGCTGGTTGTGTCTAAGTTGATCGATCAATCAACTTGGGTACTTTCAGCCCACCCATAAATGATTTGATTAATCGTTTATGATTTGAACCATCTGTGGCCAGCTTAATTTTTGTTTCTCACTGTCATTCTCCTCCTTACAAGAGACAGAGAAGTACAAGAACCAATCCTTCCCCTCTCTCCATCCTTTGCCAAGCTTAGGACCACGGAGACTTCGTTTAGGGTAAATCTGAGTAAGTTTAGATGGTCAATTACAACTGTCCCAGCAACTTTGTGGCAACTCTCTGTGAGATGACTTGTACTCAGATGTTATTGTCTTGTACTACATTCCTCCTTGTATGCTTAAAATCCTTCATAAAAATGTATTGAAAAGAAAAATTGTCATTTCACGAGTGTTAATTTCGTCTACAAAAATATTTTCGTTGACTAAATTACCACTATTTTAGTCAACTAAAATATTACTAAAAATAAAACAATTAAGATGACTAAAATTAAAACCATTAAGATGACTAAAATATGACTAAAACTAAAATGGCATTTTAGTCAAAAGATCATGACTAAAACTAGTCAAAATTTGACATCAAAACTTACACTGCTCTTCTGTTTGTCAAAAAGCAATATTTTTGTTTGTTTATGAAACTAGGCTTTATTTATAAAGACATTATATATCACAATAGCTAAATCTGTGTCTGTAGTGCAGGTTCAAACCTTAATACCATAAATAATAACATGTTATTCGATTTTTAATCCAAACGTATATAATAATTTTGGAAATTCTATCTAGAGAAATGCTTAAATAATGCATTGCAATTTAACTACACCCATTCGATTTTAGTTGACTAAAATATAACTAAAAGGAAAGCAATGCAGATGACTAAAATACGACTAAAACTAAAATGGCATTTTAGTCAAAAGACTATAACTAAAACAAAATCGAAATTTGACGCCAAAATTAACACTGTATTTCACAAATACAGTTGCGCTTTGATTTAAAGCTGAACTCCTGAATTGTGTAAGTGAAAGGAAAACCCACAGACAAAAACAAAAGAAAGTGAAAAAAGCCACTAACAAAAAACAGTCGGATACAATTAAAACAAAAAAAATATGCAGAGCTATTATTATACATAAATCAAATTAGTCCATAGAAATAGTGAGCAATGATGCCGAAAGATGTAAAAAAATCCAAAAAAATATTTTTCATAAAATCGTGCAGAAATGAAAATTCTGAAGGTATGCGTGATCAGATTCCACCATATGATCCACCAATGTAAGATGGACTCTTACCAGAGTTGCAGGACTCTATTACGGAGTCAAATGTGCTCAATATGGTATATCCTTATCATTCAGACATCACATATTCTCCAGGAACATAAAGTTTCAAGTATGCCTCAGTGGATGTAGGGAAATGGATGTACATTGTGGATATAAAATAAAAAAAACTTTTACATAGAGTAAAACCGTAAACACTTTTTAATGATGCAAAGGATTAAAAATACTCACATCTCATAAGACAAAACAAGTGTAAAATTAATCCAGGAGAAACATGCTATGCATGGGAGGTAGATAGGTTTGTGTACACAGCAAAACCAGAGTGGCAAGGGCACATACATAGGCTCCGCCCTACATGTTTCGTCACAACTGACATTATCAGGGGCATGTACATGCTGCTGATGCCATGCTATATTTATATCAGGGGCGGACTGAATTACTTACAGCCTTGCACCAGTTCCTCTCATTGCCAGGAACCACAAATCAGACTGAAACAGCAAAGCAGTAAAAATCACACTTTTTAATAAAATAGTACAAACAGAATAAATGTGGCCAAAACACAGCCAGGATTTGATAACCAGAGCAGATAGTAGGAACAAGCCAGTAAAACAGTAATCCAGAGGTCAGCGTAGTCAGAAGCAGCAAACGGAATCAGGAACCAGAAAGGAAGTCAGCCAGGCAAAAGTCTTTAACAGGAAAACACAGCAGAGCATATCCGGATATGTTGCCCAAGGCGAAGGCACAGGAGATCTGATCCAGGCAGTTTAGATAGCCAGCAAGGCTGACTGATGAGCAGGATATGATCATCAGGTGAGTCGCTATGGAATGATGAGTACTGGCAATTAACCGACAGCTGAGCATCCTGAGCTCTGAGAAAGGAGGGCTTAGCCCTGTCCTGACATTCATTTACTGAATTTTTTTATGGTTTCACTGCACACTATAAGCTTTTCACAGTGTACATTAGAAGTTGAGGCAAATTAGACAGAGCCCTAGCTGGAGGACATTCGTCATCATCTAGCCCTTTCCTCCCCAGCCTGACTATCCCTGACCCTTTAATTTCTTGGATTTCAGTTCTTTCAGTTTTGGAGTCTTATTGTTCCATGTGGGCGTTACCTAGGACGGTCTTTATGCAAATGCAGCCTATGAACACCCACTTTTCCAGGCTGACATCCACTCCTCCCAAGAGCCAGCCTTCCAGCAGTTGCTTTAAGATGAGGGTTCTTGAGAGAAGTACTAAGGCAGGGTGCTGTGATGTTTTTAGGAGGCTGTGTACAGCACCCTGCTTGTTCTCCTACTGGCGTGATTGCTTTGCATAGAGAAGCACAGAGGCCTGGTAATGACATCACTAAAATATGGTATATTGGTTTTATTTAAAAATGTAATTCCATGCGGATGAAGGAGGGGGCTGGAACCAGGAAAGGCAAAATATAAGCAGATTGAACTTCAGCTTTAAAGAAGCATAGGTCTTTTTGCTCTGTAGTGATAGCGCTATCACACAGGGGGTGTTTGTGCTGGATTCCAATGATTCATGTGAGCTTGGAGGTCCGATTAGACATTGTGAAGATTCAGGGGCAATAACAGAAAACATCTGAAAATGCTCTAAGCTACAAAGCACAGCTACCATGTTAAAACGATTTGCTTGATGTATTGCACCTATTTCCTTCCTGTGCAAAACAAAACCTGGTGTTTCTGTATACCGGGAAGGAGAAAAACTTTGGGTATTACTTGTCTGGCTTTTATTTATCAAGTGGTGAGAAAATTCTGCAGGCAGGTAAAGGCTTGTCAATTGCATGGATATCTTGTTAGCCTTGCTGTTAAAAAAGATTTTTATAGTACTGGCAGTGTACAGCAATTTCTATCTCTCTGGATGACTTTCCATTTGTCTAGTTAAGGTTTTCTTGGGTTTACGTTATTTTCCATGCTACAGAAATTCCGAGGACACTTTCATTGTGTCTTTATGATACAAACATAGTGACTGTTAGCATAACCCATACTAACGCAATTTTCAATCTGTCCTAAACCCAAAATCCCCCCAAATATAAAATATACACATCAATACAGCTCTGTATTTATTAATACATCAGTAAATGTGTTTTCTGTTTAATGCAGGCAGTGTAAGTACCTGAATTTGCCTTGATCAGCCTTGTGTTGTCCCTCCACAACAGGGCTCAGACTGAGAGAGGGAGAAGCAGCACAAGGAACCAATCAGCTGGGCTGCAAGGAGCATGTTAAAGCGGCTGAGTGGTTCTCAACTCCTGTCCTCAGGACCCACCAACAGGCCAGATTTTAAGTATTACTTTGGGGAGATGCAGTCTAGAATACTGCAATCACAGAGCAGCAAATGATATCACCTGTGATGTATTTCATTTATCCTGAAAACCTGGCCTGTTAATGTGTCCTGAGGACAGGAGTTGAGAACCACTGCCTTAGAGAGAAAAAAAAAAAACACCTGCAAGGCAAAGGCATAATGAGCTCAGAACGAAGCTCCTGTAGGTCCGCCCGGTCCCCGAGGAGGGAGCTGCCGTGTTCCCTCTGTGGATCCTTCCGGGGACGTGACTCAGGCGCTGTGAGTGGCCGGAGTCCCAAGACGTCACTCCCATCTTTACGGCGGACTTCCCGGCAGGCTCCGGCGATATGCACCGAGCCTTCATCGGGACATCACTACGCATGCGCCTGCTGACGTCAGCGGCACTTGTAGTGAGAATATCTCCTCGTGCAGATTTAGGAGATATTAATTTTACCCACAGGTAAGTCTTATTATAGGCTTATCTGCAGGTAAAAATGTCCTTTTAGGGGATACAGCCGCTTTAATAGAATGAAAAACAAGCTCATACAGTGCCTTGACAAAGTATTCATACCCCATGAAATTTTCCACATTTTGTCATGTTACAACCAAAAACATAAATGTATTTTATTGGGATTTTATGTGATGGACCAACACAAAGTGGCAGATAATTGTGAAGTGGAAGGAAAATGATAAATGGTTTTCAATTTTTTTACAAATAAATATCTGAAAAGTGTGACGTGCATTTGTATTTGATGGATTGAACAGTGCTCCATGAGATGTTCAAAGCTTGGGACTTTTTTTTATAACCTAACCCTGCTTTAAACTTCTCCACAACGTTATCCCTGACCTGTCTGGTGTGTCCCTTGGACTTCATGATGCTGTTTGTTCACTAAGGTTCTCTAACAAACCTCTGAGGGCTTCATAGAACAGCGGTATTTATACTGAGATTAAATCACACACAGGTGGACTTTATTTACTAATTAGATGACTTCTGAAGGCAATTGGTTGCACTAGATTTTAGTTAGGGGTATCAGAGTAAAGGGGGCTGAATACAAATGCACGCCACACTTTTCACATATTTATTTGTAAAAAAAATTGAAAACCATTTATCATTTTCCTTCCACTTCACAATTATGCTCCACTTTGTGTTGGTCTATCACATAAAATCCAAATAAAATACATTTACGTTTCTGGTTGTAATATGACAAAATGTGGAAAATTTCAAGGGATATGAATACTTTTTCAAGGCACTCTAAAGCCTCGTACACACGGGACGACAATCGTATACAACAGGTTGTACTAACGACCGTTGTATGCGAAATCGATCGGTCGTATGCGCGATTAGAACAGCCGACATACGACGGTCGTACAAGGGGAGTTGTATGAGCAGACTAGAAAACTTGGGCGTACCAACAAGCAGTCATACGACCGTTGTATCGCGTGTACAGAGCAGTTGGTACAATGAGTTGTATTGTGCAAAACATGCATGCTCCAAAGTCAGGAACAGCCGAATGCTAATTACATGCACCTGAACGTTCTTTCCGTGGTCGTACGATCGTGTAGGGCAGTCAGTATGCAATTTACATTATCCAACATACGATTTGAGACGATCGTAAGTAGGATCGTTGTCCCGTGTGTACGAGGCTTTAGTCTGCTGTTTCTATTTTCATTCTCTGTTCACAAGAAACTGCAGCATAAAAAAACTGGGCTATACAGGCCTGTGCCCTTGTCAGAGCTGTATAATTTTCAGAGCTGGATAGACAGACATACAAATTCTTTGGCAGGTGAAACATACACCCTATATGTATTTTATCTGCCCAATTAGCTGTTTGCCTGGAGTTCAACTTTAATTTTGCAATGCCAAATCAAAAGCACTATAGGGCAGATCTAAAACCGGATTAATCCCACAACTAAAACTGTAATATATTGCACCTTATCGGTCATTAGATGTGGTGGCTGCCTTAGTTTTCTTTTTGTAGGCTTATCCCCTCTGTTTTCACCAGGTTATCTGGACAATAACAAACCTCCTGTATTAGAGTGCCTTCACTCTGGATGGAGGAGCACGGGAATCACCTTTGGACAACAGCATCATCAGTCTGGGGGGGGGGGGAGGATGTTAGATGTACCAGCAGATTTTGATACACTAACAAATTGAAGCCAAACTCCAGCTAACACTTTTGTTAAAATGTTTTGTTCCTTTTGGGATGAAGGTTTTGCTCAAATAAATAAAAACTGACCATTGTAAGCACCGCTGTTAAATGGTTTACCCCAACAATCTTACTACCACATATCCAGGCTGTCTTGTTCTTTTGGAAAACAACAGATTTATTGGCCTGATCACCAGATGAAAACTAAAGTAGAACTAGGCAATATTTCCCTTCACTTCCTGTCCCATAGGCAAAGCAGAAAGTGAGAGGAAATCTCTGGAAATTAAGGAAATCTCTTTGTCACCCTCAGGTCACCAGAACTAGTGCCCCCATTGGAAGATTTCCCCTATGTTACTTTTCTGGGGACATCCCAAAATTTGGCAATTTCTTTCACTTTCAATGATAATGGTAAACATGACAAATAGAGAGGGTGATTCTCCTTAATGGGGGCACAGACAGCATTAAAAACTGACAGGGGTTCTAATCTCTCTCAACTCTATCCAAAATGAAAAAGTTTTGCCTTTAGTTATACTTTAACCACTTCCACACTGCCTACCGTATATTCACACCGGCAGTGTGGACGTGTCCCGTGAATCGCCGGCGATCAGCGGGTGGCCGCTAGGGAGCGCGTAGCGCCCGCCGTGCTCCTGAGGAGTGTGCCAGCGGCTCGGGCGGACCTGATGTCCGCCGGCGAGCTGCGATGAGCGGCCACAGCCAAAGAACAGGGAACCGCCGATATAAACACGGCGGTTCCCCGCTCTGTTAGTGAGGGCATAGGAGATCTACTGATCTCTGTCACTGGGATCAGTTAGATCTCTTATGCCCATGGTAGCCCAGCCCCCCCCCCGCAGTTAGAACACGCCCAGGGAACACAGTTAACCCCTTCACTACACCCTGCAGGTTAACCCCTTCAATGCTAGTGACATTTATACAGTAATCAGTGGACATTTAAATTTCTGATCGCTGTATAAATGTCATTGGTCCCAAAAAAGTGTCAAAATGGTTCGACATGTCCGCCCCAATATCGCAGTACTGCTAAAAATCGCAGATCGCCGCCATTACTAGTAAAAAAATTTAAAATAATTAAAAACCCCAGAAATTAATTCTCATCATCCGTAAACGCAGCCACTTTTGCGCAAATCAATCAATAAACTCAGACTGCGATTTTTTTTTTACCAAAAATATGAGGAAGAATATAAATAAGCCAAAACCGATGGAAAAAATGTTTTTTTATATTTTTTTTTTTTTTGGATTTGGATTTTAGCAAAAAGTAAGAAAAACAGTTTTTCTTGCAAAATTGTCGCTCTTATTTTGTTTATAGCGGTGATCAGAAATTACACAGAGACGATCAAAATACCACCAAAAGAAAGCTCTATTTGTGGGGAAAAAAGGACGCAAATTTAGTTTGGGTACAACGTTGCACGACCGTGCAATTGTCAGTTAAAGCGTCGCAGTGCCGAATCGCAAAAAGTGCTCTGGTGCTAACCTGGGAAATCCTTCCGGTCCTTAAAGCGGTTGTCTACTCAAAAAAAAAATGTTTTTAAAAATAAAAACCTGCAAGATAATAGCATAATGAGCTAGTATGCACCGCATACTAGCTCATTATGAAATACTCACCTTAAAACAAAGACCCGACCGAGCCGCTCGGTCCCCTCCGTGGGAGCGGACATCTTCACCCGGATCTTGCTTCCGGGTACGCGGCTCCGGCGCTGTGACTGGCCGGAGCCGCGAGACGTCACTCCCGCGCATGCGCGCGGGGCTCGTTTTCCCCGGCAGGGTCCGGAACTAATGCCGGCTTTTGCCGGGACACATACGGCGCATGCGCCGGAACATACACGGCGCATGCGCCGTAACGCTGCATTACATTAGAAAGGGAATATCTTCTAAACCATACAGGTTTAGAAGATATTCATTTTACCTACAGGTAAGCCTTATTCTAGGTTTACCTGTAGGTAAAAGTACAAAAAAAGGGTAGACAACCGCTTTAAGTGGTTAAAGAAAGAAATCAAATGCAGCCATCACATCTAAAGGCCTGTACACACAGTCCGATTATTGGTCAACAACAGTCGTCCGACAGCCTGTTGGCCGAAAATCCAATCGTGTGTATGCACGATTCTACAGCCGATTTCCAATCGTCGTCCAACAGAAGTTGGACAATGAGACTAGAAAACTTGTGTTGGCCAACAAGGCGTTGGCCAATTGTTGGCTCGTGTGTACAGAATTTGGCAAACAAAAAGTTGGAAGTGTAAACAGGCATGCTAGGAATCCAAGAAGTGTTCGGTCGTGTAACCTGTGTTCCTAATTCACAAATCACATTCACCTGAACTTCCTGGTTATAGGCTCGGAACACGTCACTACGTTCGGATTTGTTGGCCGATTACTTAACTCATGTCAGTATGCTAGACCAAACCGACGTCGCCTAATTTGGACAAAAGTTGGACATTTGGTTGACCAACCATCGGCTCGTGTGTATGAGGCTTAAGAATTGGTAAGTTACAGTAGAGTAAATGCACAGTGGCTAAGTGGTTAGCACTTCCGCCTAGCAGCACTAGGGGCGTCGGTTTGAATCCCAACTACAGCACTATCTGGCTGGAGATTGCATGTTCCCTCTGTATGGCCCTAGTATGTGTATATATGAATGTGAGTTAGGGACCTTGAGGGCAGGGACTGATGTGAAAATAGCACTGTGTAAATCGACTGCGCTATATAAGTACCTGTAATAAATAAATGTTTTATTTTGGGTTTAACCAGTTGCCGACCACCTGCCACATATTTTCTGCGGTAGGTTGGTTCTATTGCGCAAAATCACGTACCTGTACGGGATTTTGTTCAATAGCCACTGGGGGGTGCGTGCATGGCGTTGGAGGTGTGATCGTGCGCTGATTGGACACAGGGGGAATAGCAGGAACTGGCTGGAATAGCAGGGATTTCACATAAAGGAAGCAATACAAAGAGAACAGGATACGTTCTCATACAAGTACATGGAACAGCAGGCACATATCAGGAATATGAAATGTTGGGGTAACAAACACTTTAAGCCTAGTGTGCTAGTCATATCTTTGTGTCTGTGACCAGCTTAGGACTTGTCCTACTCCTAACTAATATTATATTTTATGTGTTTGTCATTTTTTATTATGTAGGTTTTTATTTTATCCTGCCAACCTATGGAAAAGTAAGGCCCCTTTCACATGGATGGTTTATTGCAGCTGTCGGATTCCTACGACAAGAATTTGCAGATTCTTCCTGCTGGAAGGACCAGTTTATGCCATCAGCAGTGGCTGTTCAGCCCATTTAACCTCTTGGTCCCGGCATTTACCAGCCCTTTAACCCCCCCCTGGCGGTATTCCTGAGTGTGGCTCGGGGTGAATATTCTGTACCAAGAGCGGTAACCCCGAGCCACACTCGGGATTGCATCGCTGGATCCAGGCAGCGTTACTTACCTTGTCCCCTGGATCCAGCGATGTCCCCCAGCTGTGTCTGCGGGCTGTGCCCTCTGCCTGATGCCTCTGTGTGCCGGGCTCCTTTCCCTGCGAGCGTCGCGTCACACGGGGGCGGAGACCGGTGGCAAATTCAAAAAGTGAAACACACAGTAAACATACAGTATACTGTAATCTGTAAATCATTTCACACCCCCTTTGTACCTAGTGGTTTGCCCAGTGCCCTGCATGCACTTTTATATTATATATGCCATTCTTTCTGCCTGGAAACTTGAGAATGTATATGGCAACCAAAAAGCGTCCCTTTACGTCAAAAGCGGTTTTTGATCAGCTAGAAAACACCGATAGTAAATAAGAACCATTTACAGAATTGAGTGATACTGATTTTTGGGGAAATTTATCATCAGACAGTGTTTTTGGTTTGATTACATTATTGAATACATTTTATTACTATTACGTTATTATTTTTGATAATTATTTTTAGTTATTTATTATATTATAATTTATGATTTCATGTTTCAAACTTTATCATACCGGGGATGGCTACTAAACTCTTGTTTGGACAGGATTTAAGTGAGTTATTCCTAAGAATTATAGGCCTACTATATAAAACGCCAAATTTCTATGCAAAACAATGTACCGCTTTTAGACGCAAAAAATCTGACATAATCATACCGCCAGGGAGGTTAAGAGGATTCAGATGCCAGGAGGCGGGATTTATGATCATGTGACCACAGTGATTGTCTGTCATGGTGGTCACATGATTGGAAAGCTCCTGATTGCAAGTAGCAATCGGGAGCTTTCTGTTAGCTGTCGATAACTGTACCATGAGCGTGTAGGGCGCGCGCTCTCTGCACAGCTGTTTTTGCAATATTGCGTGCAAATATGCAGCCACTCAGCACCAAGGCCCACCCACAGAGAGGCCGCATATTGAGTGCTGTTGGTTAAACTAATGGCAGGCTGCTGATCGCATGTAGCCGCACACCATATGCTTAGCTGCAGTACAGGACAGAAGTCCTTGCCTGGATGCAGCTGATTGCGTCCAGATACAGACTCCTGTCCCGACCGCAGCTAATCACTCTGGGTGCGGCTACATGCAATCAGCAGTGGCTGCTGTCAGCCCGCCATTAGATTAAATGGGCTGAGTAGCCTCTGCTGATCATATAACCCGGACATTCCAGCAGCAAGAATTCACAGATTCTTGTCGAAGGTATCTAGCGGCCACAACAACCAGCCATGTGAAATGGGCCTTACGGGTCCCTCTAATAGCCTACTCCTCCAATCTGCTGTTTATGCTTACCTTCCACAAGTGCCAAGTAGATAAAAGTCATGTGTAAGCTTCACCCACCTTTCAACATTTGAACATCTTTGCGATAAAGATCCCCATGCTAAAGGTGTTATATCGACCTTGTATCGCCAACTTTGTGATACCTCAGTAAGTACATCACCATCCTATGTAGTTAAGTGGGAATCGGATCTAGGCAAATCCTTAGACACGGAGGATTGGTCCAAGATCTGGGCCGCTACTGCCTCAGCTTCACCCAACATTCTAGCCAACACTTTAACTAGATCCCAATTCAGGTTGTTAATGCATCTTACCACTGCTGCAAAGCAGACTATTGCAAAGGCATGGAAGTCCCCTCATCTCGTACTACCTGAAACAATAGCAGAATGAACAAAACCATGATACACTCTAAAATGCATGCCATTGAGACGAATAAGATACGTAAATTTGAATCCCAATGGCACCCCTGGATCAGGCACTGCCTCCCTCCAGACTTTCAAGAAGAATTGTTATTACCGTTCTAATAACGCTATACTTACCTGACCTAGACGGGCTCTTATCCTCGCCACCACGCTGGTCCGACCGATCCCCACTATCCCCACTATCCCCCTCTTCCCCCCCATCTAGCCTTCCCTTTTTCCGCTTCTCCATTCTTCTCCTCTCTCTTTCTTTTCTTTTTCCTTACTTCAAATTCTTCTCCGTAACCAGTATGATTGTCTTAACCATCTTTCTTATTCAATATTGGAATCCATTCACCCACAATTATGGTTCTCTACAACCGTTGCAGATCAAATTATCATGTTCAAGGTACCACATAGGCAAATGCCCCATAGGCAGCTCTAATAATAGCGGTTGGTAGTTATTTTCCGCTAGAGATAAACCTTCACCCCTATGTATCAGACAAACTGACCTTTCCAATAGGCCTAGCGGTATGCTACAGGAAAGGAGCCCTGCCCTGTCGGCACAGTGTGTACCCAGTGGGGTGCCCCTGGACATGGCTCTTTTGTAATCTAATACGAAGACCTAGCAGCCGATCTAGTCCATTGTTACTATGCACCACCGAAGGTATCCTTCCACTTTATGCTAACTACCTTATACTGCTCAGGTTTTGCTCTAATTGTTATCTGTATACATGTTGTAAACTCTATGCATGTAGCGTGATTCCATTGCTATACATGACTTGTTGTACCTGTTATAACCTTCAATAAAATCTTTTAAACCTAAAAAAAAAAAAAAAAAAAAAAAGTCATGTGTAAGCTCCCAGTTCAGTTGGTTGAAGCTTATACAAGGCAAAGTACCATGCCTCTAGGTGACAACACTCGAGCCTGGTAGATGGCCCCTCAGGCACCCAATTTTGTACTCTGGGAAGAAGAGGAAGTGAAGATAAGTAAGTATTAGCAGCAGGGGATGGGTAATATTAGAGCCGGTTCACACAGGGGTGATCCGACTTGCGGGGAAACTCAGAGTGACCCCGCACAGCGAGACTTCAGCGCGGCTTGCAAACGACTTCTGCAACAGAAGTCAATGCAAGTCACCTGAAGTCGCCCCCAAAGTAGTACAGGAACCTTTTTCTAAGTCAGAGCGACTATTAGAATGGTTCCATTGCAATGCATAGAGAGCAACTTGTCAGGCAAGTCGCCCCTGTGTGAACTGGCTCTTAAAGTGTTACTAAATCCAGGAACCTGCATTCACTATATCTGGTCTCCCACAGTACACAGAACATGAAAATGTAAATATAAATGGCTAAATACCTTTCCTCATCAGCAGTATACAGCAGTCTTGTGGCTTCTATCAGTGTCTGGTTTAAGCTTGTAGGAGGAGTTTTTCAGTCTACCCAACCCCTGACCCTCTGTCTGGACAGTGCTGATTGGCCCTGTACAGATCACATGCACCCTCCCAAGATAAAAAATAACTCTCTAACAATACACATAAACTGAGCATGTGCAGAGTCACTCCAAAGTTTCTGTCTTAACTGTAGATGGATATGGGTACGGGGAAAGAAAGGGAGGATTAGAGAAAACAGGATCAAACAGCCTTTTTATACAATGCGCAGGATTAACCCCTTAGGTTCCACAGTGAATATAACAAGCATGCTTTACCACATATACAGACTGATTTTACTGTTGTGGGTTAAGTAACACCTTAAGTGAACCTGTTACTTTTATTCCTAAATGAACAAAGTGGGTGACTAAAAAAAAACACTATGCAGAAACAACTTCTAATGCCAAGTTAAAGTGATTCTAAAGGCAGAAAGTTTTTTTTATCTTAATAAATTCTATGCATTAAGATAAAAAAAAAACCTTCAGTGTGCAGCAGCCCCCCTCAGCTCTCTAATACTTACCTGAGCCCCATCTCAATCCAGCAATGTGCAAGAGTGCCTCGACTATCCGGGTCTCTCCCTCCTGATTGGCTGAGATACAGCAGCAATGCCATTGGCTCCCCCTGCGTTCAATCAAAGTCAGTTAGCCGATCAGGAGAGAGAGAGGGCAGGGCCAAGTATGGCTCCATGTCTGAATGGATACACAGAGCTGTGGCTCAGCTCGGGTGCCCCTATAGCAAGCTGCTTGCTGTGGGGACACTAAACAGGAGGAAGGGGCCACGAGAGCCAGCGAGGGAGCCAATAAGAGGAGGATCTGGGCTGCTTTGTGCAAAACCACTGCACAGAGCAGGTAAGTATAACTTGTTTGTTATTTTTAAAGAAAAAAAAAAACAAGAATTTACAATCACTTTAAACCCCCTAAAACAAAGCAAATTATGCTAAGAGGTAAGGTTCGTTAAATTTAGTGAATACGGTGAAAATTCACTTTGCAAAGAATACCCAGTCACATGTAAGTGAAAAAAGCACCGCCTCATTCACTAAGCTAAGTGAAAATTCCATTGTAAAGTGAATGGCCTGCAGTAAATGAACCGCACAATTTGTAAACATTGCGTAGTGTGTGGCCAGCACAATTTAGCAGCTAATTAATCTAGTCACATATATGTACAGAAGGAAAGTGTTGTCAGAACCTTGTCTCCTGTCTCTGCATATAACCTTTATCATTTCTCAAGGTTCTGTAGGTGTAAAACGACTTATAATAATGATTTGACTAATATGATTTTTGATGTGTAACTTTAATGCCTAACCTTATCACAACTGCAGGGCATTTCATGAGTGCTCAGCTGTAGAGAGCAATGATTTATAGGGATAATAGGAGAAAAAAATGCAATCCTGGAAGGAGCCTTAAACAAATGGCAAAAGAGGAGCTTATTTTTCTTTTTTTTCAGAAAGTGATGTGCAGTCTTTTATGAGCACTTTCCTGCTCTGCTCTTACCTCAAACTTATTGTGACATGATTATGGGCAGATGCAAGACCCATTAAAACAGATTACAGCTGGGCGCCAGCATGCTTGAGATATGACAAGGTTCATTTTTCTTCTTTCCTGTTTCGGGTGAAGAATTCGATCCAACAAGAAGATGTTGTTATTAGTCGGAGGACTGCCTCCTGGACCAGACAGATTGCCCAGCAACTTGGTTCAATACTATGATGATGAAAAGAAGACATGGAAAATACTCACAAGTAAGTAAAATAGAAATGAATCCATGTCTCTTTTTTTGTGTGTGGTTTACAATCGTATTGCCAGTAAAGAACTCCACTATACAGTATACTTTGTATTTCAACTAGTACTATAATCCCTAAAAAAAAGTCTGCATAGAACACAATAGGGTTGATTTACTAAAACTGGAGAGTGCAAAATCTGGTGCAGCAGCTGTGGGTGACATCCAATCAGCTTCAAACTTCATCTTGTTCAAATAAGCGTTGACAAAAAATCCTAGAATCTGATGCAGAGCTGCTTTAAATTTTGCACTCTCCATCTTTAGTAAATCAACCCCATAACATATTTACATAGAGACAGCAATAAAAATCTGATGGGGTTTCTAATGCTTACCTACTCTCTCCCTCTTTTTTTCTAAAATCTAGAAAAATGCTTTGGTTTATGTACATTATATGCAGTATATAGTGCGTTTGTATATATTTTCTTTCTTCATTATGATCAGCATTGAAAAAATATTGCATACGTATATTTCAGATAAAAATAATGAATATTTATTCAAACAATTTTTTAAATACACATTATAAAAAAATTCTTACTCATATTTTCAACACTTATACAATAAATGGTTCTTATGGCATATATATATATATATATATATATATATAGTATCTCATTTCTATTTCCATGCTTATAACAATTGAAAAAGAGAAAATAGCCAGGTTCTCCTTCCACGCCAATCATCTCTATCTTTAATCCCATAAGACAAATTTTGAGTCTTTGAATAAATAAAGATTGTAAACAAAATAATGAATATTTTATAGTCTCTGTACTGCCAGTGGAATGTAAGGTTTCCCCTGTCTTCGTAACAAGTTTATTGTAAAAGCCTGTTGTTTACAGTGCTGAATAACTGAATTAGGAATTTACAAACACAGGTAAATGAATTGGAGGAGCCATTCATTTCTTATTGGATGGATCTGCACAAGGTTTCAATTAGGCAACGTGATTCTCAAGGCAAGCAGCTACTGCTGTGCTGTCTTTATAGCTAACCCATATTGCTTTGTGAATCCATTTACCTGTATTAAATGTTTATGTGCAAAAGGTTACTTACAAACCGTAAAATAAATTCACTCCAAATTCATTAGGCTACACTCACACGGACGACTAGCATTGGTATGAATGACAGCGGCAGGAATCTGTGAGTGGCAAGCTGTGGTTGCCAAGCCCTGTACATTTCAATAGCAGGTCAACGATGGCAGCTATCTGTGGCTGTCTGCAGGGCCAGAAATTACCTGTTTGTCCAGCAGCGATCACCGTGGGTAATTGTTGGCCCTGCAAACAGCCACAGATAGCTCCAGCCACCGCCGACCAGTCATTGAAATGTACAGGGCTTGGTGGCCACAGCTAGCCACTCACGTGTGGCTGAATCAGCTGCAGAGATCACATATTATATGTTGTTATGGGTTACTGCATTTCGCTCCCTGAACTGCTTAGTATAGGGGTCTGTTGTTATGGTGGTCTAATGTCATACATGTACAGAAGTTAAATGATTGGGATCCATGTGTGGTCTTCCCCCTTTGTAGTATGCCATAGCTGAGCAGGTCTGAGTCAAGACCAGAAAACTCTTACCATAAACCAGTAGCGTTTTCCTTCTTGTGCTTCATGTGTTAGTCATGGTGATTCAATTGTAGGGCAGGCACAGGAAGCACATGGTTTCCACTGACTTCCACTGGTCCTACAGCAGGACGAAAAATGTAGGTGAGAGAAGCAGCCCAGGCCTGTGTACTGGGGAGACACAAGGCCAGGCGCTCAGAGTGGAGCTGTGAGAACAACAATTTGGATATACTGCAATCTAGTGTATAATTCTTTTCTAAAATTTGGACATAAGCAACACAGATCAGTCAACATCACCTCCTAGCCCCCAGCCTGTGAATGGACAGGGAAAGAGCAGCAGCAGCAAATTGACAAGGTTCACTCTGGGCTCCTCCTGTCAGTATATACCATGTTAACATGTGCGAATGCAGGATGCCTAATTTGCCTCAAACACTGCCATTTCTTCTCCCAGTGCTGCTTTAAAGTGGATTACAAAAGGTAGAATTCAATACAAATTCAGATGGTGGAGCTGGTAATGAATGTATAAGAGGACTATCCTTTCCAGGCTAAAACAGAGAGAGTAGAGCGGACAGCTGATTATATTGGAAAAGGCTGTGTTGACATCACTTAATGATCTAAGGGGTCAAATAAACCTCATGAGTGCTTCATCTGAGGGGGAGCATGTGGTGATCTTGGGGGAGGTGTATTGTAGTTCACATTTTTATTTCAATCAAAATCAGCACATGGATAATGTAGTGGAGGATGGAAGATGGCCTTTTTATGGAACTGATTGATTTAAGTTGCTATCACTGTTTTACTTAAAGCTGATATCCAGGTTTAATTTTACTTTAACTAGTTTGTTTGGGCCGAGCTGGCCCAAACAAACTATTTCCTTCACTAACATGTGCACTCACTGGGCACACTGTGTAAACTGTATGTAGCCTTAGCTACATACAGTATACAGCACTGTGTTTCGGGTGTGAGATGAAACCTTCCTGTCTCACACCCGAGACAAAATAACATCGGGCTTAGCTGCAAAGCTTAGCCATTTATAGGCTGCTTTGTATTCTGTCAATAAATACAATGCTCCCTCTGTAGTCGGAGTGGCAGGATGATGATGTCACAATCTCTGACTTGGCAAACCAGAGGAAGCTTTGTATTCATTGACAGACTACAAAGCTGCCTATGAATGGCTGAGCGCTGCTCAGAGCGATGCTGTTTTGTTCCGGGTGTAAGACAGGAAGGTCTCTCACGCTCACAACACAGTGCAGTATTGTGTATGTAGCTGAGCCTACATGCCGTTTATACAGCGTGCCGAATAGGTGCACATGTTAGTGAAAGAAATAGATTGTTTGGATCAGTCAAAGTAAGCCTGGACATCAGCTTCAACTTATATATTTGCACAAAAAGAGCACAATTGATGATTGATATTTTTCTCATGTATTTACTATTCATATATTATGTCTATGGGTATTGATTGACACACGTTTATGTTAATTGCTATTTAATGTTTTTTACCGATTATTGAGACATTAAGTATTAATATATTTTACAGCATGGCACTTATGATTAATTTGGTATTCACGCATTGGGGCGTGAAAATTGCACAATTTTAGGAGTAAGTTAACATTGTTTGTACCTAGCAGCTTTATACATTTTCTAAGAAGGTTGAAGGCCTTGGAAGTGCACAGGATCCATACTATGAATTCAAAAAGTTCTGCTTGCCTGATTACATGTGTTAATGTACATAAAAGCGACCCTTCCAGGCTCAGGAACTGAAAAAAAAATCAGGCCCCTTTAGAAATTAGAAGTTTTGTGTTTAGTTCAAAATTCTTCTTATATATACACAAGCAACTCATGTTGCCATATACAGACCAACATTTGGGCTGTATATAGTAACACATTATGCTAACCACTGGAACATGAAAGTGCTTATTATCACACACAGATATTTTTCAGCAAGTTGGTAAAATCTCAGGTTTGTCTAGCAATTATTTATTCTTCTTCATAGAAAATGAATCCACATTTAAACATGCATGTGCCACAAAAGAGCACAGAGCACGAGAGTCAAAAATACATGGCTCTGTATAAAGTATAAATAGGCAAAAGGGGATGTCTCAATACATGTCTTTCTTGGTAAGAGAACTGTATCATTGCAAACAATCAAACCATCTTTTTTTTATCCTAACCTAAGTTATTAGAGCTAAACTCTTACTGGTCACTTTGGAGATATACCCATCTCTCTTTAAATAAATCATCTCCTTAATATTTGTATGTATAGGATCAGATGGTGAAGTTTTTGATCATATTCTACTTCGGGTGTGCATAGATCTCACTGGTTAATATTCATAGTTTGATTACGTGTCATTTGTGTGCATATTAAGAAAATACACTTGTTTCTAAGCTTTGAGTTTAAAGCAGTAATGTCTAAAAATGTCTCAAGCAGTGCCTCTCTCTGTATTCCCCTGTATTTCCCTAATTTGTTAAGAGTAGAGTTGAGCGAACACCTGGAAGTTCGGGTTCTGCTGGTCCGTCCGAACTTCGGGACAAAGTCCGGGTCCGGGTCCGGACGGAACCCGAACGATCGCACGTGAGATGAGAATTGTTTAATCCCTTTATGTCCCCTTATGTCTCTCTCCGTGACGAACTCTGTAAAAATCTGTAATGACGAAATTTGAGTTTCGAATCTTTGTTCACATAAAAGAATTATACGTGTGTTTACTGTGCATTAGTTTGATACTTATAATTGGTCACTCTAGATACGTGTGGGCTTCATCTTATACTAGTTTTTGAAGTGGTAGACTAGGATATGTATGTTTATAATTCCTCTACTAAATAAATTTCTCTCTACCCATATAGAGGTTTCACTGGTCATTCTCAAATCGAGATTATTGAATCCAATCCTATTTTTTTTCTACCAAACTAACAAACGTTACTATGTCAAGA
>BLSH010167725.1:1682727-1699680 GCA_018402905.1 Glandirana rugosa | reverse complement strand
ACTTAGCAATTTCCTCCTCTTTCTGTGCTTTTGCAGCACCGATAATGTGTTTGGCCTCTTTTTGTCTATTTTTATACTCCTCTCTGTCAGCTGCACCTCCTGTTTCCTTGAATCTTCTATATGCCATTTTTTTTCCCTTTACTATCCTACTTACCTCTTTGGTGAACCATATTGGTTTTTTCTTCCGTTTATTCTTACTAACTTGCCTGACATATAATCTAGTTGCCTCCAAGATGGTAGACTTTAATAGTGCCCACTGATTACTTACTCCTGTCATTTTGCTCCAACCTTTCAGTTCATTTTTTAGAAATTTCCCCATTTCAGCAAAATTTGTCCTTTTAAAATCTAAAACTTTTGTTTTTGTATATGATTTTTCAGTTCTTGTTTTAATATCAAACCAAAGACATTGGTGATCACCGATTTCCTTTGCAGGTCTGAGATGTTATGTGACCCAATGCAGACCCAATGCATGTGACCCAATGCAGAGAAATGCAAAGGAGATCAATGCTGGAAGCATGCAGAACTGTGAAATGTGTTAAGTTTACTTGTTAAAGAAAGATTAACAATATAGATAATTTAAAAGATGAACAAAAGGTGCAGGGCTATTCAAAATACAAGGGATATTGTGTATATATAGCCGCTAATACTCACAAACGGAAATTAAACTACACATGAACAGTGATATATAATTTAAAAAATAGCGCAAAATTAAAACTAATAATGAAAATAACATCCAGTGTCCATAAACATAGTTACATAGTTAGGTTGAAAAAAGACACAAGTCCATCTAGTTCAACCAAACAAAAAACAAAACATTTATATATATATATATATATATATATATATATATATATATATATATATAAAACCAAATAATCCCATATACAATCCTTCACCCACAGTTGATCCAGAGGAAGGCAAAAAACCCCAGCAAAGCGCGATCCAATTTGCTATAAAGGGGGAAACAATTCCTTTCTGATTCCCCGAGAGGCAATCGGATTCACCCTGGATAAACTTTACCTAAAAATGTTAGTACCCAGTTATATTATTTACATTAAGGAATGAATCCAGGCCTTTTTTAAAGCAATCAACCATGTTGGCCAAAACCACCTCTGGAGGGAGTCTATTCCACATTTTCACAGCTCTTACTGTGAAGAAACCTTTCCGTATTTGTAGATGAAATCTTTTTTCCTCTACATGTAAAGAGTGCCCCCTTGTCCTTTGTAATGACATTAAAGTAAATAACTCAACACCAAGTTCACTATATGGACCACTTATATATTTGTACATGTTGATCATATCCCCCTTAATCTCCTCTTCTCAAGAGAGAATAAATTCAGATCCTCTAATCTTTCCTCATAGCTGAGCTCCTCCATGCCTCTTATTAGTTTGGTTGCCCTTCTCTGCACTTTCTCCAGTTCCTCGATATCCTTTTTGAGAACTGGTGTCCAAAACTGAACTGCATATTCCAGATGAGGTCTTACTAATGATTTGTACAGGGGCAAAATAATGTCTCTATCTCTGGAGTACATACCTCTCTTAATACAAGAAAGGATTTTGCTTGCTTTGGAAACCGCAGCTTGGCATTGCATGCCATTATTAAGCTTATGGTCTACCAAAATCCCCAGATCCTTCTCCACTATTGATTCCCCCAGTTGTACTCCACCTAGTATGTACGATGCATGCATATTCTTAGCCCCCAAGTGCATAACTTTACATTCATCAACATTAAACCTCATTTGCCACACAGTCGCCCAATTAGACAGTGCATTGAGGTCTGCTTGTAAGTTGGAGACATCTTGCAAGGAAGTTATTCCACTGCATAGCTTGGTGTCATCTGCAAACACTGAAATGGTACTTTTAAAACAGTCCCATAATGTTTATGAAACTTCAAGAGAAAGTAGAAAACAAACTGGACCCCACACACGTGATGTAATCCATAGTGAAATTTGAAAAACCACTCTCAATATTCCAATCTTCCACGTTAATATTTCCACATATCCCCCCCTTCGTGCTCTTCAACACGCTCATACAGAAGTATTTCCAAGATGTGAACCTTTGCGCCCGGTGCTCCTATCATGCTCACCTTAACAAAAGACCTCTTAAACTACAGGAGGTCTAACAGCACTAAGCAGATGGCAACAGGAATTTGGATTTCCAATTCTTCTCCATATATGTCTCTCAAAAAAAAAAAATAATAATAATAATAATAATAAAGAAACCATAGTGCACAACAAATAATCACATCCACTCTACACTCAGCTATCTGAATATGCACACCTTTTTCTATAGATCCCTTCACTTATGGGGAACCCATAAGTGCCTGATGGGTGCACAGTTTGTAAGAACTTTGGCTCGTTCACATTTTTGAGCCCAGCTCAAAAATACAGGAAGAACACCATAGTGCTCACCGTAATATTTATTGACAACCTCCCCTTAGATGAAAGTTACTCAAACAAAGCACAAAAAAATGAACATAGATCCACCAATTATCCAAAAGAGAAAATGTACATTGGTGATTTGCAGTACTAGAATGCCATTTAATGGGAGTCACCATTGCAGTCTTTCAGGCTGATCACATATGACATACATTTTTGAGTTTTATTTTAAGCATAATTGCACACACAGTTCACTTTGTTTTTGACACAGAAAAGTTGATGATATTGTATTTACTTAGTATTTTATTTAGGTGAGTTCATACCATTTTCACAAAGCAGCAATCATCTTGTTCAGCTTACAAATACGTATTTGTTTACAATACATTACTAAAAGTACAACCCCCCCCCCCGCCCCCCAGTGTGTGTGTGTGTGTGTGTGTGTGTGTGTGTGTGTGTGTGTGTGTGTGTGTGTGTGTTACTATAAACCATATTCTTTAAGACAACACCCCAAATTCAACATGGCCACCAATCTTTGTGACACTTTGTGTGGTGCACTTTGTTTAGGCTTCAAGGAAGTCATTTCTGCCATGGAAGGGCCAGTTGGTTGTGTTTGCCTTCCGGGCCAAATGTTGTCGGTCCTCTTCTGACTTTCCCCCACTATTCTTCGGCTCTGCTATCTTTGTTCACTTTGTCATCAGGAGCCAGATTTCTCTACCGGGATCTTACAGATGGCCTCCTGATGACACAGTGGCAGGTGAATGATGATTTGTCTGGTGCTGCGGGGAAGTCTCCCGCAGCCTCCTGGGATGGGTTATGTTGGTATCAAAGGAGACTGCAGAAGGAGGCTTCAAGTCAATCCTGCCTAGTTGCAAATGGCGGCAGGGAGTGGGTTGCCCAAGGTAAATAAAAATGTTTTTTTTTATGTTGTGGAGGTCCTCTTTAAACCTAAGCCTAATTATCAACTTGAAGAACAACTTTGCTTCAGTGAAATTATCCTTCAATGACCTCCCCTGTGGTGGATTCTCCATGTTTCCTGCAGCATAACCACAGATATACTCAATGTTTGATCCTGCCTGGCGCCACATAGCCTTTTCTTAAAAACGGTCCTGGCCAAGCCCTCCCACTATGGAGTACTAGTACAGACCCGTCAATTGGAATGAACAGGGACTGCTGCTCACAAAATGTGATGCCTAAATACAGGACACTCATCAACTGGCAGAAACTGCTGAAATATCTATACTAAATAGAACTGATCCAAAAAGGGAAGTTATATATAGAATGGTGGAAACATATGTGATATGAGAATTAATGCAATTCACTCTTCTTTTTATGACAAGCAATTATAATAGCGAAGCTAAAGGTTGTGTTAGACAGTGTGATATAGCAACATTTCTTATCTCTATTCTGCTTGGCCATGGTCTGCTGATTAATGAGCAACCAATGTCCCCTGACTACACACATTGATGGAGAAAAACCACAGACATTTAGTAGCTTTAAAATGAGGTGTTACTGGAACCTCGGGGACAGTGGGCACACTGACCA
The DNA here is from genome assembly GCA_018402905.1 of Glandirana rugosa. Lineage (NCBI taxonomy): Eukaryota > Metazoa > Chordata > Amphibia > Anura > Ranidae > Glandirana > Glandirana rugosa. The sequence continues at coordinate 1,695,760 of BLSH010167725.1, read as the reverse complement.
CACACTTTTAGCAATGGCTATGTAACATGCTTTATTTTACTCTCACATTCCCAGGAGGTTTAATTTCAGTAACAATTGTTCGTTTTATCTTTCTTTACGTCAAAAGATGTCATCTCTGAAACACCCAAAATCTAAGTAATCACTGACCTGGAAACCAAGAGTATACATAAACTATGCTACATGGATAACACAACTATTAGAAGCCTGATTTTTTCATGTGACTGCCAGTAAGTGTGAGGCTGTGTTCAATATGCTTCTCTTGCACATGCCTTTTTGAACATGGTGGATGATCTATGGGATGTCACAAAATTTGTTGATAAATCAACAGATCATTAGTGGAAAATGATCTAGTCTGAACAATTGTCAATGAACAAATTCTTCAATTCCACAAGGTACAAAATAATTGCAATGGGGCTGATTTACTAACGTAACCCTGTCACATGGTCACTTTTATGTAACATAAGAGGGAATGCTCATTCTTACCTTCCAGAGGCCCATGTATTGAAAAGACACCATATCTCCTCATTATTGCAAGTATTCTGGACTTCCAGCCATGTAAAATACTTGTTCCCCTACTGGCTGCTACGTATCCTCCCACTGGCTCATAGTCACTTCAAGACGTACAAGTCTGTAGGAGGAACCACAGTGGCGGGGGGGGGGGGGGGTATGCATGCAACTCATTTAACAGTCAACTATTTGCAGTGGCTTTTTAAAAAAGGGACTCTGAAAAGGTAAGTATATCCCTTCTTTTACAGGTGACATCTGGGCTAAATTTGTGACGTGGGTTCCTTTCAACCAATCAATCATATGCTGGCAAAATCATTTTCTTCATTTCCCTCACACATGATTGGGTATTGAAAGTAAACCTTATTCTCTTAACCTTATTTACCAATATTCGCTTTGCTAAGAGAACAGATTATATTCCTTTAGTTAACCCACCCCATTGTTTCAATATAATTAACTGGAATTAAAAGTAGTACAACTCATTAGCCTTTGAAACAATAACATACAGTATATTTAAAATCTTACAGAAATTATTTTAAATTATTTGGTTACATCCATTCATTTTAGTAGCTTTTTCACACCACTGATGTGCATGTGTGCATTAGTATACCATTTATATATGTATATGTGTGCTGCCATTGTTGTATAGGATCAGGATAAACATGCATAGTTTAAATGACACACTGTGTGCATTGGTTTATTTTCACATTTCTATATTACTTTCCCAGATTACAAGCACATGTATACTTTTACTGTGGCATATGACAGTTGCCAACCTTCAGATAAGTGAACATCGTGGAGGAAAACAATATTTCAAATGTAGCTATTTTAGGCAAAATTATAAAATGGTTAATAATTAAAAGCAAAAATGAAAAAAATGTAAACTATTTTAAAGTTTCTAAGTCTAAATAATTTACCGTAATTAAGAAAAACTTCCAGTATTAATGTTTTGTAAAAAAAAAAAAAACTAAAAGAAAACTAAGGGAAAGTGAGCATGATTACAGTGAATTACAGTGCACATGGTACTGAAGCAGGTATGCCCATGCATTTCAAATGCAGAATTCTGAGGGTTAAGCCAGGGGATAATGCTAGTAGGCACAGTTTTTTGCTAGAAGACAAGTTGAATGTTTGTTCTGCCAAAAAAACTCCTTTTCTTTTCTGCTAGCAAAAAGCTACTGTTTAATTTATACTGCCTGCTGTGCATTCAAGGTACAATGCACACTGTCTGCATCTGTAAAGTGCTGAAGAGTGGAGCGGAGTGATAGGATGGTGCAACTCCATTGTGAATGTGCAGGAGCTGCTTCATCTGTGGTGTCTTATGGCTAAAGAAGAAACACACTGGCAGCTGGAGAAGCTTTGGTGAAGATGGCACCACTAGTTGTAGAACCAGGTAAACCTGGAGGTAAACTTAACATAATATGCAAGTATACTGTGCATAATTGCATATTATGGCAGGTGCTCCTGTAGCCCCACTCCGCATTAGTTTTTCTTTAAGCTCAGTGTCTGTAAATCAGGGTAAATTATCCATGCTGTATTGCTGATTTGGACTTATCTATGATAAAATTAATAAACTCTCTAGCGCTTGTTAAATTTGACCCTTGGCATTTGTTTTAATTGTTCCGTCATTTTTCTTTTTCCGTGTGGTGCTATAAAACCGACTTATAGTAGCAAAAGACAGAATAGAGAAGACAAAAGGTTGTCAAAATGTAGTGTTTCATCCTATGTTAAAGGATGTTTCTTAAAAAGGACAACAACCTGCTAGCAGGTAAAATGCATATTTAAAACCAGATTAAAAAGAACATCCTTTAATCTAGTGATGTATTAATTAAAAGTGTGTAGATATATTTTTAAACAGTACCACTGTCTGCTTATGAGGCAAGAGTTCAGAGATTACCCCACCAGTGAACTGCTACTCCTTTACTATCAACTCACAAGAGATTGATTTACTGAAACTAAGGCCCCATACACCCGGGTGTATTATATAAATTAGTTGTAACTTCGAGCCCGACCTCAGGGAAAAATCGGCGTCAAAAATGTGATTTTGTTGGTGTGTTGCATCGGCGTTAATGTGTGTTAGTGAGCATTGGCATTAATAGGCGTCTTGTTTTAAAAAAAATTCCTCTGCTGTTTTTTAACATGAAAACGCTGACGCTTAAAACGGTTAATGTCGCTTTGGCGTTAATGCGCGTTAGTGAGCGTTTTGCCAGTTCAGCGTCAAAAACGTCATGACGCTACAGCCTCGGAAAGTGCTGGCCATGGGTTCTGCTTTCAGCTCACTAACGCCGATGCTATCTACAGCTCAAAAATGTATGTGTTTTTATGGGGCCATTGAATAACATGGAGAGCTGCAAAAAACTCTCAAAAACGTGGCGGTAAAAAACGTCTGTGTGTATGAGGCCTTAAGAGTGCAAAATCTGGTGCAGCTGTGCATGGTAGCCAATCCGCTTCTGACTTCAGTTTGTTCAATTAAGCTTTTACAGAAAAAAAATAATGAAGGTTGATTGGTTTCAAGGCAATCTGCACCATATTTTGCACTCTCCAGTTTTAGGAAATAAACCCACTGTTTCTTGACCACGTAGTTGACTGAAGTAAATAGTCATGACTTTGTATAGTCTTTTGTGGGGTATATAGAAAACTGGCACACAGCCACTCCTCTGAGGTTTTACTTACCTCCTCATAAAAAGAAATCAGATTTGTCTGACAACTTCTGTCTTTCATGAATCCATGCTGAATGTTGTTTAAAATACCTTTTTTTCCAGCAAGAAATCATGTGGTCTTTTATTAAACTGTCCAATATCTTCCCAAATATAGAAGTTAACCTAACAGGTCTATAGTTACTTGGTGATCCCTTTTTAAACATAGGCACCACATCCACTTTACACCAGTCCAGTGGTACTATTCTAGTCATTAACGAGTCCCTAAAATATAGACACAATGGCTTTGATATGACAGAGCTCAATTCTTTTAGGATCCGTGGATGGATGCCATCTGGTCCAGGTGCTTTATTCACCTTTATTCTGTCTAAATACTTCTGGACCATAGCACTAGTGAGCCATTGTGGATCATTTGGGGCTGTGTCACTACCACCCCCATTATGGACATGAGCTCCCCCATGCTCCTTTGTATACACAGAGCTGAAGAAGGTATTTAATAAATTTGCCTTCTCTTTGTCCACAGTCACCCACTCTAGATTATTTTGTAGAGGGCCTACATGCTCAGACCTGACCTTTTTACTGTTAATATATTCGAAGAATTTTGGGGAGTTTGTCCTACTACTTTTTGTAATCTGTCGTTCGTTTTGAATTTTTTGTAGCCTTCATTTCCTTTTTACATATTTCACATAGTTTTAAAATCACCAACACCCTGGGAAGAAGACTACATATCCCCTTGAGGTCCAATCTACATATCCAAGCTTCTCCAGCACCTCATTACTTCTAAAGTTCCTCAATGGCTTCTTAGACTCCAAGTCACAGCTAGGCCACAAAATCAGGCCTTTGTCCAGCCACATGGTCACCCTCTTGGGTTACAGGCCTAAGGAGTTTCGCTAGAAAGACACACCCCTCCCCTAGGCAGGAGGACCAGGGGAGCACTGACTTTCCAAGGTCAGTCCCTGAATATTTATACTCTCCCCCAGCATGCATCACTAGCAAGGAAACTCCTACTGGTTGGCTAGGAAGATCTAAATAATAATAACTCTGGTTAGTGTAGCTCTAATACTATTGCCAAAGGTGGCAATGCAACCTGCTGACAGTAGAATGACACACGGTAATCAGAGCCTAGGAGAAACGTAAGAAATCTGAACTATCAATTCGGGTAAGCTGACTACAGTTTGGATAGACACTCCTGCTTATGGCAGAGTGGCTACACATTTAAAGTGAAACCCTTTTAAAACATGGAAAATTGACTAACTGAAAAAGTCATGGGTTAGGATCAAGAGTGTAATTATTGCTAAGAAATTTTATTTAGGGCCAGTTCACACCATAGAAACGCAGTCCAAAATGCGCCCCAGATGCTTTTTTGCATGCGCATTTTCGATGCTTTCCGGTGCGCTTTTGATGCGTTCCGGTGCATTTTTCCCCCCTCTTTTTCTATTCACCTTAAATAAGGGCATGTGTATTCCAGTGCATTTTTGGTGTGTTTAGGTGTGTTCCAGTGCATTTTTGATGCATTTTACCGCGTTCCAGTACAGTTCAGTGTAGAAAAAATGCAGCATGTTCTACTTTTTTTTTCTGGTACTGGAACACACAGAAACTGACCGCACTGGTGTAAACGATGCCATTGAAAACCACATAACCTACTTTCCATGCGTTTTTGATGCATAAAAAACACACTGGACCGCATGTGGTGTGAACTGACTCCTAGGGCTGGTTCACACCATAAAAATGCACTCCAGATCCATTCCAGATACGTTTCTAGTGCGTTTTTGACACATTCCAGTGTATTTTTAGTGTGTTTTTTATGCCTTTCTCGAATGCATTGCATGTGCTTTTTTTCTTCTTTTGGAAACCATATAAACTACTTTCCATGCGTTTCTGATGCAGAAAAAAGAATGCACTGGACTGCATGTGGTGAGAACTGGCCTATAGTCAGATACATATGCTTTACAAAATAAATGTGTCTGTTGAATGGTGACATGATTTCTGAATATGATTTGTGGCACTGAATGAAACCCTAAAGTGGCACACAGTAATGCACAGCATGCATCTTGAAGTAACATTATCAATATTATGAAAAGAGAAAGAAACAAACAAATTGGGACATTAAATGAGGCAGTAGGCATGCCTCCATCCCTAATTGGGTAGTTCATAAGGAGAAGGGTGGGACTTTAAATGAGGCACACAGGTTGTCAAAGCAATCATTTTATTAAAAAAGGTATGTAACTAATTCATCCATTATACATTGTAAACAATTCATACGTATATGTATACACACGCATTTGGGCTACCAGCCCTAAATATGAAACAATACATATGAAATGGTAACAAGCACATGGTTCACAAACTAATGAAATGTATACACTGTATGATAAGTTTTGGCATGGCATATGACAGCTCTACGCATTTCTTAGAAATGAATACCCACTCTTCATGAGCATACACGTGACTATTAACTGTAATTAGCTGAGCTCAGTGCCACACCTTACCATGCAGCTATTTCTTTAAGTATTCTAGTAACTCCATTTTCCTTTCTCCCCCTCCCCCATTTTTTATCCGCTAATCCCTTTATTTGTGAATATGGTGATACTATATATATATTTTATATTAATTACAGTTAATAGTCATGTGTATGATCCTGAAGAGTGGGTATTAACTTCCATGAAAGGCGTAGAGCTGTCATATGCCGTGTCAAAACCTATCATACAGTGTATACATTTCATTAGTTTGTGAACCATGTGCTTGTTACCATTTCATATGTATTGTTTTATATTTAGAGGCTGGTAGCCCAAATGCGTGTGTATACATATACGTATGAATTGTTTACAATGTATAGTTAATGAATTCATTACATACCTTTTTTAATACAATTATTCCTTTGACAACCTGTGTGCCTCATTTAAAGCCCCACCCTTCTCCTTATGAACTACCCAATTAGGGATGGAGGCATGCCTACTGCCTCATTTAATGTCCCACCCTTCTCCTTATGAATTATCAATATTATGGTTGGAAAAAACAAAAAACAAAAATAGAAAATGTACTAGCAATTCCTTTGTCTTCAGCAACGAGTCACCGAGGAACCACATCAGTTGCCAAGAGGGGCCACATAATAGCCATAAGTCGAGCAATGGGGTATTGACCTAATATTCTTTTTAACCGGAGGAGCTTGTTACCCAATATTGTACATCCAGATTTGAACTTAGAAACCCATGGGGGTGAGTGAGAAGAACATTTTCAGAGATATTTCTGAATTATTTGTGCTGTGCATGGTGTTCACCTTGCATTTTGGTCTTGAAATGTATATAATGATTCCTGGTTTTAAATTCAGAGCCCTTTTGTGTAAAGCACATGTGAAACAAGATCACATTACTGTAGAGCAGACTAAGAGATATGCAAAAATCCTATTTACTTTTTTATTAGCAGGGTGCCATTGTATGTCATCAGTAATTGGCATGTTCAAATCAGAGGTTTTGGTGAATTGTATTTACCCCTTCCCCATACGTGTGCACATATATCACTGAAGTGGGTCTTCTTCCATAAGGCGGCATATATTCATACATATATGTATACACCAAGAGACTCAGGTTCTGTACTAATGATCAGTCACTGTGCAGCCCACCCCTGTGTTTTTTTCTCTGCTTGAAATGAGAAGAAGATACAATATGTCTGAAAAATGTAAACAAAACCAAAAAAAGTGTGTAAAAAAAGGTAGATAAGGCCCCTTTCACACTGCCGAGACTTGATAGACACGTGATTTTCATGCAATTTTCCAGGAGCAATTTTGACACGATTTTAATGCGATTTCAGGGAATGCCTGTATAAACTTGAGGTTTAAGGACCTCAACTCGCATCAAAGTCAGACCAAAGTAGTGCAGGGACTACTCTTAAGTCGGAGCGACAGATAGTCATAGTTATCATTGGGAATCATGGGGTACGACTTGTCATGCGACTCTGATGTCCAAAGTCACAGGAAAATTTGCACAAGTGTGAAAGGGGTCTAAGGGTTTTATCTAGTTCAGGGTTAGGGTCAACACCAGGGTCCAATGATCAGAGTCAGGATCAAAGGTCAGGGTCAATGTATTTTAGGAAAGATTTTAAAAAAACAAAACTTAAAAAAAAAAAAATAGCATCCATATCAGTTAGTTTCAGTGTGTTTTAGGTAGGACAAAAAAAAAAGAACATGTGCACCATTGTTTCTGGGCTGTACTACAGGTACAAACAACAAATAACACATTGCTGCAATCATCAGAAGTAGGAGAATCTGTTTTGGGTTGTTCTTTGGAGGTACAGTAGGTTATGGTAATAGCAAGAAATTTACAGCTGCATTTAAAAAAAAATATACAGTATTTTTTTTGCTATTTTGTGTCAGTTTTCCTTTGCTAATAAAAAAATTAGGAGATATCCATTACCATTTCCATCAAATAAAAACCCAATTTGTCCTGAAAAAAACAGTATAATTCATCTGGATACATTAACCAGGTGTGATGTTATGTACAGTTTTACTAACACAAGTTGCACAATTGTGTTCAAGCATTGGGAATTGTTTTACCCTCTTCATTAAGGGGTTAAAGAAGAACTACAGGTATAGATATGTTTACATAGTTGCATTGGTCCAGCTTTGATCAGTCTAGCTATGTATATACCATACCGGTGAGATCCCTCCAGAAGTTGGAAATCACTGTAGGAGACACCAATATTAGTGTTCTCCACCAGCTTCCAGGTCCCGTGCCAAGAAGCTGCCCTGCTGCATCCTGAATACAAGAGGTGACCTTCTTTGCAGAGGCACTACCCAGAAATCACTTTGCATTTTCTCAATGATTGCAAAGCATTCTCTGATTGGACGAAGTGGAGAGGTGGGACAGTTGATACACCATAGCAACAAATGAAGTCACTGGGACCACTGTTGGTAGTAGCATCCCAGAAAAACACATAAGCAGAACAAGGAGAAATAAAGGATCCAAAGTTTTTCTAAGTACAGGAGATTTATACAAAGTATGTCTTTAACAGAAATTGCGCCTTGAAAATGGAACTAGAGAACGTTAAACTGCACATTTTTGATTTCAAGTGTTTCCACCCCTTTTTCCATATGTCCATAAAGTATGGTATGGAATGTTTCTTTACAGACCTATTTCTATATAAAGATGTTAACTAGCACTGTTGTTTATCACCTAAATAAAGCTGTTGGGTGTTCTGGAAGTGAAGGAGTCAAATGATGTTCTATTTTCATGGAAAATGTACTTTTGCATTGAAGAATATGTGGACGTCTTCTGGTAACTTAATGTGCAATATAGGTCAACAGATCTCTTTTTTTTCTAAAACCTCTGTATCAAGCAGAAAACTCTCAGAATATTACATCATTACATCCAGTGACAGTGGTTACTTCCCTCTCAGCCCTGGCTGGCTGCACAAAATAACTAATACACCACTGTAGGAGTTGTTCTGGATATGGAGTATCAGGAGGAAAATATATAATATTATTTGTAGAGCATTTGAATGTTTCTGTTGGAACACATAATAGTTAAAAGGCACGGTACCCATTTTTTTTTTCATTTACCATATTTATTTTTCACAACAAGAAATGGTGAACCATTAAGAAGCAGTCTAAAAAAATGGTTGTCAATTAAATAAAATGAAGAGAGGTAGGTATATGAACTGCAATACCAGTTTACGGGAAGATAGGGGGATATTTACTTAAACTGGAGAGTGCAAAATCTGGTGCAGCTCTGCATAGAAACCGATCAGCTTCCAGGTTTTATTGTCAAAGCTTAATTGAACATGTTGAAATTAGAAGCTGATTGGCTAGCATGCACAGCTACACCAGATTCTGACTGCACCAGCTTTAGTAAATTGCCCCCATAGAGTCTTGAGTGTTTTTTTTTTAATTAACAAAACAGTGTAGACTGAATTATACAATAGAATTTTTGGTAATCAAAGGAACAAAGAGAATATTAGAATGTGGTGACTGTTTTCAAAGATTAATTTTCCACGTTTATGCAATTAACAAATTAAATGGTAACAACAATAAAGCAGCCACATATTCACAATATTTCTGGGAAATATTCCCTTCATTATCTGATAATGAAATTATCCGTTTATACAAATTACATCATTTGGAGACATCTTGCCATTTATGGTAAGTCCAGAGGGTGTTTTTGAGTGTGGTTACTTTTTTCTTAAAATTCTTTATTTAAGTTGAGCAAAAGAAGAATTGCACAAGCATAGTACAAAGTTTCCAAACACAACATAACCTTTACATTGCATGCAATTTGGTAGAATCCAAGGTTGATCCAGCTGAACCATCATCTCAGTGGTAGCCAAGTGTATGAGGACAATTTGTTGTGCGATCCAAGATATGTGTGTGAGCCGTTCATGCTGTATGGGAATGAAGCCCAGCGCTGTGAGTGCTGGCTGGGAAGAGAGATTGTCTGTGCTCCAGGCAATGGTAGAGAGTGATAGGTTTCCTGGAAGCCACACATCAAGTCAAAGCCTGCTGTGTGATGGTGAATGACAGTCTCAGCTTGGACCCCCACCAGGTCATGCCCCCAACACGTTTCACTCCGCAAACCGGGGCTTACTCATGGGGATGGAATGAATACATCAAGTCAAAGCCTGCTGTGTGACAGTGAATGGCAGTCTCATCCTGGACCCCTGCCAGGCCATGCCCACAACATGTTTCACTCAACCCGCCAGAGTTTATTAATGGGGATGGAATAGGGTGGAATGAGGAAGCTCCGGTGGGGGGAATGAAACACATTGGGGGCATGGCCTGGCGGGGGTCCAGGCTGAGACTGCCATTTACTATCACACAGCAGGCTTTGACTTGATGTGCGGCTTCCGGGACACCTAATAATCTCAACAGTTTGCTGTGGGTTTGCATATTTTCCCCTCTTGCTTGCTTTTTTAGTTTTATGTAAGGGATTATTGGTGATTCTGGATGAATATTAATGTATCAGATAGGTACAGTATTAATGAAAGAAAAAGGTAGGGGGTAGGGAATGTTAGCGTGTAGAAGGGTAGGGGTAAAAACTGCTATGGAGGGAATGAAGTGAAAGGATCAGTAAGGAGTTTGTAAAGTTGTTTTAGTGGAGTTATTTAGGTGTAGGTATTGGAGCAGGGATGTTGCAAGTTGCATATCCAATTGGACATGCACAATTTTCTGAATAAATTCAGTAACGCTAGGCCAAAAGGTATGAAAGAGTACCTGGGTATTTGTGGTATGTGTTTGGGATGGTGGAGAACATTTTATAAACGACTGTAGGTAACATCTGGTTAAAATCTTATATCCAGGCCTCCTGTATTTTGTGGGAAATGTAACCTTTATGGGCAAATTACAGTATATGTTCATGTATTTTGTGGGGTGAACGAGAGATTATGATTCGATTGCTATTGATGTAGATGGTGAAGGCTAGTATGGGGGAGTATGGTTACTTTTTCATGCTTTCAAGTCATAGAGACTGCAGATTAGCCACAGGGTTGTGAATATTAACTGCACCACAGATGTAGAAATGGTTACCAGATAGAAGCTCCCTCTCCCTGCCCAATAAGGAACTTACATAGAACATCCCTACTGCAGTATACCCGTTTATATAGTAGACCAGTATTCCTGAGTCGCTGGATCTGGCTCCACTGTTTTTGTCAACTCAATGTAGTCCAAAACAGGAATGCTTTATTCTTTTTTTTCTTTTAAATATCAACTTTCACCAAAAGCTTGTTACAGCTAAATATTTATGACAGCGTTCTCACCTGTCATATTGGTGACAGAAGTAGAGATTATGACTGGCATGTGTTTTATGCATCTTATTTTCCTTGTAACACACATCTCCATTCTGCAGAAAACGATAGTGTATTTCCTCCCAATAAGCATTTTGATTTTTTTTTTTTTTTTTGTGAATATTATTTTTGTGTGACTTTCACATCTTATATATAACTTCCATGTTTCACTATTGTATTATATATCTAATATATTGATATTAATATATCCCAGGAGTCTCCAGGAGGGAAGGAGGGTTTTTTTTCAGCTAAGCATACAATTCTGCCTGAGCTAAGGACAGATGGATTCCAGGAAGTGAATGCTACATGAATGATTTGCACTTATGCAAGATGGCCATGGTCAAAAATGTTATTAGGTGGTTTTCAAAGTGATTGCTCAGCAAAAAAAAAGCATGAAGACATGGATGGATGGATGAGTTTGCTTTGAATAATAAAAATGAAATAAATTGTGTTTTTGGTTTGTGGTGCTCAGATGCAGTGTAGATCCATTATAAGTTTAATATCAAAAAGGAATACATTAAAATAATAAAACAAGTAACTTTCAGATATATAGTCCATGGTGAATTGTGGTGGGTTATTACTGATTCCAAAGTAAACCACGTATTGTAAAAATAACCATATGTATTTACGCACTTTTGCCTATCCTGGTGCCAGTTACAATGATTACCACTCTTGCTCAGCCAAATTTCCATTCATGTTTACATTGATTCTGGTGATCAGAGTTTTTATGCTTATGCATGAACAGTGTGTATAGTATCATGAATATTAATAAGGACTCATTTTAATATAATATAGTTTCAGGTTTACAGTGTAACTTGAGAAAGAAAAAATGTATAAATAGGTTACCTATAAATACTTCATTGTGTGTTGCCTTTGGCGTATTTTTAAAGTGAACTTGTACTTTGCACATGCAGGGCACTGCAATAGGACCATTTTAACCCTGTCCTCCATAAGAGTTTATTCTTATTTTCCCTTTGCATGCTTACCACTATGTTCCCACAGGACAGTGAGAAGAAGAAGCTCTATTTAAAGAGGAAGTAAACCCTGCTGGGGTTTACTTCCTTTATGTTACCCTGCAGAGTAAAAGCATAATGGGCTAGTATGCATCGCATATTAGCCCATTATGTGCCAATTACCTGCATTGGAAGCTAGCGATGTCCCTGCTCCAGGCCCTGTCCATCTTCAGCCCTTCTTCCTTCAGGGCGGTGATCTTCGGCTCTGTGACTGGCCGGAATCGTGTGACGTCACTCCCGCGCATGTGCACGGGAGCCGCCAGTCACGGCACAATCACAGGGAAGGAACGGCATGGAGGCTGCTTCTTCACTGCGCATGTGCCGATGACCTGGGCACATTGCAGTACACTATATTTCTCCTAAACCGTGCAGGTTTGGGAGATATGCAGGGAACCTACAGGTAAGCCTTATCATAGGCTTACCTGTAGGTTAAAGTGGTTGTCAAGAGTTGACAACCACTTTAAGTTCTAAGTTACAGCTTACACAAGGCTGAAGACTCTCTCTCTACCCCCTTGTGACAACTCTGGGTGCCTAAGCAGCTATTTGCCAAGTGCTATCTTGCAGAAGGAAGATGAGCAAGTCATATGATTCCCCATGATATATAACTCCAGGGACACAGTAAAAAACGGAAGCTGCTTAATTGACACACATGGCTTTGATTAACCCCTTCCCGCCGGTAGGACGTCCATGGACGTCCTAGACTTTGAGGGGGGATATCTGAATGGTGCCAGCAGCTAGAGGCACCATTCAGATATCATTTTTTTCAGCTAGGTACCTGCAGGATGGCCGCCCTTCCCCAATTAGTTTCGGTACACACAGTTAATTCGTCGAAGGCAAAAAATGACACAGGGACCTCAATATATAGTACCCCTTAGTATACTGAACGAGTAGAAGGAAGACGTTCTATCGTGAACCGTTTATCGACGAATCCGTGGGTCTCAACAGTGTTCCCCCATCTCTCTCTCAGAAGTCGGAACACATTCGACATTGAATCTTGAATTTCACCAACAGTTGAGAACTGTTGGTGAAATTGGATGTCCATTCGGATACTATTCCGAATGGACATCCAAGGGACGTATAGAGGGTTTGGAC
>BLSH010167725.1:1599765-1670599 GCA_018402905.1 Glandirana rugosa | reverse complement strand
TCGCCGTCATACGACGGCGGCTGCGATAACGCGCTCACTGTGTTCGGGGAGGGCCAGGGAGCGGGTGCGGCGGCTTCGATTGCCGCCAGCTACCCGCGATGGCCCCCCCGGAGCGAAGGAACGGAGGTCCGTATATGTAAACACGGACCTCCGTTCTGTGTGAGGGGGAAGGGCTGTGATCACAGCCTTCCTGTATACGAAGGCTGTGACCACTTCCCTTCCCCAGCTAGGGCAGTCCCCACACAGTAAGAACACACCCAGGGAACACAGTTAACCCTTAGAGCGCCCCCTGCAGGTTAACCCCTTCACTGCCAATGGCATTTACACAGTAATCAGTGCATTTTTATAGCACTGATCGCTGTATAAATGCCAATGGTCCCAAAAAAGTGTCAAAATAGTCCGACATGTCCACTGAAATATCGCAGTAGCGCTAAAAATCGCAGATCGCCGCCATTACTAGTAAAAAAAAAAACCCAAAAATGAATTCTCATCATCCGTAAACGCGACCACTTTTGCGCAAACCAATCAATAAATGCCGATTGCGATTTTTTTTATCGCAAATATGAGGAAGAATGTAAATCGGCCAAAAAACGGTGAAAAAAAATGTTTTTTTATATTTTTTTTTTGGATTTGTATTCTAGCAAAAAGTAAGAAATTTGGGTTTTTCTGCAAAATTGTCGCTCTTCTTTTGTTTATAGCGGCGATCAGAAATGACGCACAGGGGATCAAATACCACCAAAAGAAAGCTCTATTTGTGGGAAAAAAAGGACGCAAATTTTGTTTGGGTACAACGTCGCACGACCGTGCAATTTTCAGTTAAAGCGACACAGCGCCGAATCGCAAAAAGGGCTCCGGTCCTAAAGCTGGAAATCCTTCCGGGGCTGAAGTGGTTAAAGACTAAATCTTTCCTTACACTTGCTGTTTACAAATAAAAATCCATTATTTTGTGCTAGAAAATTACTTAGAACCCCCAAACATTATATATATTTTTTTTAGCGGAGACCCTAGAGAATAAGATGGAGGTTGTTGCAATATTTTATGTCACACGCTGTTTGCGCAGCGGACTTTTAAAAGCAATTTTTTTGCAAAAATTACCCTTTCAAAAAACTAAACAGTGCTGTTAGCCCGATTTTTTTTGTATATTTAATATATTACGCCGCGAGAATCGTGATCTTTATTCTAAGCAAAAAAATCGTGTTTCTTATTTTGGCCAGAATCGTGCAGCTCTAATTTATGCCTTTAAAATGAATATCCAAACAGTGACTGCATCTGATATCAGCGTTTAGCCAACAATATTCCACCCAGCTCTTTTGATCATTTAATCGAAGTGTTGCCTATTAGGCCACCCACAACAATTCAACAAGAATCAACCTAAGTTCAAGCTGCATATGGCTAGCTGAAGTCATATCATCAATTTCAAAACAGATCAGCTCCAACCACAATTTTAAAATATTTTTTTTTCAGTACTTGTCATGAATGTGTCTTATTTGCATTTCCAGACTGAAAGGTAAAAAAGCGACATTTATAAGGAGTGTTAGCTACACTCAGTTTTCCTGAATGTGGTCATGACATAGCTAGAGAGCACAATGATTAAACAGTCACTCTCTATTTTCTTGTTGAAAAATGAGTAACTGTTGTAGCTTACAAAATAAGAAATATATAACTGCAAACTGAATATGACATACTAGCTGCATTAGGTACGACAGTTATGCAAATGGACAAGTGCCAATTTTGCCTGCAGCAGCTAAGAAGATGAAGAGATCATATTCTAGTCTTGCTGGACAAATGACGGTCGATGTGAAGTTCATACAATTTCCTTTCCTTCAGAGTGTATACACAATTCCCATTGGTTTAACAACATCAGAAGCCATGTATATATATTTCCTATTACTTCCCTCCATGCACTGGTTCCCTTCCTTGACTGTTGTGACTAGGACTTTGTATTCTATATATGGTTTCTTTTGTGCAGATCACTCAGGGCAACAAACAAAATAGTAAAAATTGGGAAAGACCATAAGGACACTACAAATTAAAAATCATAAAGGAGGGAATATAGCATACACTATATTACCAAAAGTATTGGGATGCCTGCCTTTACACGCGCATGAACTTTAATGGAATCCCAGGCTTAGTCCGTAGGGTTCAATATTGAGTTGGACCACCCTTTGCAGCTATAACAGCTTCAACTCTTCTTGGAAGGCTGTCTACAAGGTTTAAGAGTGTGTCTATGGGAATGTTTGACCATTCTTCCAGAAGCGCATTTGTGAGGTCAGGCACTGATTTGGACGAGAAGGCCTGGCTCGCAGTCTCGGCTCAAATTCATCCCAAAGGTGTTCTATCGGGTTGAGGTCAGGACTCTGTGCAGGCCAGTCAAGTTTCTCCAACCAAAACTCGCTCATTCATGTCTTTATGGACCTTGCTTTGTGCACTGGTCCAAATCATTTGGTGGAGGGGGATTATGGTGTGGGGTTGTTTTTACAGGGGTTGGGCTTGGCCCTTTAGTTCCAGTGAAGGGAACTCTTAAGACGTCAGCATACCAAGACATTTTGGACAATTTCATGCTACCAACTTTGTGGGAAGTTTGGGGATGGTCCATCCCTTTTCCAACATGACTGCGCACCAGTGCACAAACAATGTCCATAAAGACATGGATGAGCGAGTTTGGGGTGGAGGAACTTGGCTGGCCTGCCCAGAGTCCTGAGCTCAACCTGGTAGACTACCTTTGGAATGAATTGGAGCGGAAACTTCGAGCCAGGCCTTCTTGTCCATATCAGTGCCTCACCTCACAAATGTGCTTCTGGAAGAATGGTCAAACATTCCGATAGACCTGAACCTCGTTGACAGCCTTCCCAGAAGAGCTGAAGCTGTTATAGCTGCAAAGGGTGCCCCAACTCAATAATGAACCCGACGGACTAAGATTGGGATGCCATTGAAGTTCATGTGCGTGTAATGGCAGGCATCCCTATAGTTTTGGTAATATAGTGTATATATCTGTTGTTGGAGCCTTAACAAGTTCATGTGTATTATATGATTACTTAATCGAAGGTTATGGTTGGAGCCATCTTAATTCTGATATATTTAGTTCATCTTAGTTTTGAATATACAGTTTTGATGCAGCAAGCTTATCTCCAGGTCTGGTTTCCAGATGCACAGCATATAATTTGCCATAAAAGGACTTTGGATAAATATAAGAGAAAAATAGCAATGGTCAGCAAACATCAAAAGAATGCAATATTTGTAACGGGAAGAAAATATTTTAAAAAGACATAATTTGCCTTTAGGAATCAAACACATTAATGCTATGAGAGTGTGCACATAAATTTTAACAACTTAACATTTATGCTTGTATATTTATAATATTTTTGATTTACTGAAAATGACGGGGGTTAATAACCACCTTTGGGCTTATCCGCATTGACCTTATTTCTTCATTTTATTTCCTATAACTTCTTTCACTGTTGTGAGGTTCAGCGCCGAGGATTATTTATGCATATTTTTATAACAGAAAGAAAAGAACTCAATTTTTTAGACTCTTGTACATCACTTGAGAGGACCTAATTTAGCTGTACTGTGCATTCAAAGGATGATCATACAGAACTGTTATATTCCCACTCAGTGATTAATGGTTCCAATAGTTCTCTTTTAGAATTGGCGATACGCTTTCTACTCTTGCATAACAGCAAAATGCCTTCCACCCATGGGTAATTACTCGTTTTTAATGTAATGTGTGCATGTAAGATTAAATATATAATACAAGTATTGACCGGACTGCAGGTTTGGAGACAAAAACAAACGGTTGAATATATGTTTGTCTGGAAAATATGGCAATGATTCAAACATGTTCAAGGTCAGAATTTATTTAAAGGGAACCTGTCAATGTGGAAATATGGTAGCTGCTATTGGAGACTTGCTTTTGAAAGCGCAGGCTCCAGAGTTATCCTTTCTTTGCACCTGTTAATGAGCTACTGACCTAAAAAAGGGGTGCAGATGAGCAGTTCTGACTTCACTGGTTGCATAACTGTTCTTGATAAGTTACTAAGTAAGTGAATAAGTAGAAAAGCAGAGTAGAGTAAGTAGTGAAGCAAAAATGAGGATGACAGTCCAGGAGCTTGCACCTTTCCAACAAAAAAAAATAGTAATAATAATAATGTGTCAATTGTTTGATACAGTCTTTTGTTTGTTTTAAGAAAAAAAATTACATATACATTTTTCCCTAATTTTCACCTGATGATCCTGCCAATAACATATTTCATGCCAATATCTTCTCACTCCTAATTTGGGCTACAAAAAGCCATTGCCTCTGCTCATCTCCATATGATAGGGATGGGGTGTATCCAGCACTTCGGCAGAGGAGAAGTGAGCAGGGCTGATAACACAGCTTAAGATTTCAATGCAGTAGAGGCTGAGTGCACATAAAGTTAAACGCTCGCTAGACTTCTGACAGGATCAGGAGGTATTTTCTGTACGTGCAGTATTTTAAAGAGACAAAGGCATGTATTAGAAAGATGTACTGTATATAGATTTTGTGCCTTGACACCCCCCCCCCCCCAACAATTTTCCTGTTTAACGCTTATGTTTTTATTTTAAATAGAATAACAAATATGTTATACTTACCTGCTCTGTGCAATGGTTTTACATAGGGCAGCCCCGATTCTCCTCATCTGGGGTCCCCCGCTCTCACTGCTATCAAACTGCCCTGTGAAGAGGGAGGCAGCAGAGAGAGACGCTGCTCTCATGCACAGTTCAAAAATAAGTAACCGTTAACCCAACTCCTCCTTAAGCAGAATCGTTCATCAGGTGCATTTCACAAAGAAATGGAATGTCCAAAACTAGCAGGTCTTGACTTTGCAAAGTTGTTCTTTACTTGGTGAAATTAAAATTATACATAATTTCCACTACAATAGGGTCTCTTCTTTCACAGATGCCTTTCTTGGAAGTAGTAACAAAAAAATCTCATTTGGGAGAGCCTTTCTACCCACATCCTTCTGGCAGCTTCAAACATCTTTATCTCCACTAACTTGGAGCCCATCTGTCTTTTACCCCCCCATCTCCACAAGGGATTAGTCCCTTGCTTAGCCTCAGTCCTGTTTCACATGACTGTTCCTCATTCTACCTCAAAGTAGAGTTCCTCCTCAACAAACTCAAGACTCATCACAGGGGCCCTAAATACCTAGAGATAAAAAACTGAGATGGAGAGTGAGTGGTGTCTGGCAACCACCTTGGTAGGGTATGGTATTCATGATTCTATGAAGTGGGGGCTGAGATACCCAACTGAGCTGAATCTGGGCAAAAAATGCAGGCTAGAAGACACATATACTGTATATGCACACACACAAATAGGATCACATCAATAGCCACATATCCACTTGTGTGTTTAACGCATTTGTAACCAACCAATAAAAATGTCATATAAATGTTTATACTTACCTCCTCTGAGATCCCTTGCCCTCTCAGCTACTCCTCTTCTTTGTCTGTCCCCTAGCAAGCCTCTTGCTAGGGGGGCAGATATGCAGGTTTGTTACCGAGCAGGGCTGTGTGCCTCCATAGACACACACAGTGTGGCTTGGCTCTGCGCTCCTATGCCCTCATCACATGATTTGACCCAGCAGGTTGAATGAAAAAAAACTGACAGCTCCAGTTGAAGCCGCTGTACTAAGGATCCAACTTTAGTACAGCTATCTCCCCTGATGTTCTTTTGTGATCTGGCAGGGGGACGCCCCCACTGCCCAACAGAACACTCTGGTCAGTGCTCTCAGCCATTGGATGAGAGCGTTGATCGGGGGCCACTCGGCTGGTTGTTTTCCAGCATGCTCATTTAGCAGAAGCCGGCTTCTGTCGAGCCGGCTGCCTTACACACGGGCCAAATGTTTGCCAGTTTTTATTGGTCGACATTCAGTCTGTGTGTACGGGGCTTAAAGTGTATGTAAATCCGATTAATGAAATTTAAACTATGCACACATATCTGTAGTGTTTACTTATCTGTCTCCAAAGCCCTGAGTCATGTGTGTTTCTGCTGTTTCATTCCTCTGTTATTAGCATGATAACTTCTGACAAGTTCTCAGAGATGGGAGATAAAAGCAGCTGACCATTTGTGTCATGGGGGTTGCTATAAATAGATTAGCAGAGAGCTTGTCTTGTCACAGCACAGCTCTGGAAGTATCTTCATTCTTTTAGCTATGTGGGGGGGGTGCCTTCCCTTCATTCATCTGTCTCCAAGTGTAAGCCAAGATTACACTCCCACTGCTGAATGAGGAAGTGAAAATTTTAGCACCATGTAAGAATTCTAAAGAATTCTAAAGCTGGAGACAGCAGATATGCATGTAAATCTTATGTAGGGAGATTTTTTTCATCTCTGTGTATCATCTGAGGCTGTTCACTTCACTGGGTGTATATGAGGGTTTACATCCGCTTTAAATGAGCTAAGAAAGGGACAGGCAAAGCAGATAGCCAGTCAGTGTCAGTAAATATAGTTGAACAGTTGTTAGAAGAGTAGGCAGTCATGAGATCTTCCACAGCTATCCACGCATCCTCATATGTGAAAGAAATTTTGGTTTGTCCCGCTCTCTTCCAGTTTTGGTGTTGCTGTGCAAGGGATGAAAGTGGTTAATCACAAAACAGATTCAGGCACTTACGCTAGATGTACACATTAGATGTATGTAAAAAATGCATTCAAATATTGTAAAAGAATACACAAATTAACTAAATTGTGTTTTTTTATCTGCTTGGAGTTTGAATTTATGGTTCTGTGTACAGTGCTTTTTTTGCTTTCTTCTGAATCGTCATAACATTTGATGACGAAGGGCTAAACCTAATGAAAATTCATCTTTTCAGGCTAAACCTAAACAATAATTCATTATGTACTTGTATCTATTAATATATACATTGTTGTAAAAATAGCAATATAACATTCACATTATCTGTATTATGGCACACCTTTACTTATGTAAATCTAATATAATTTCATCATTTTTATCAATGTGATCATTTTAATAATATTGTATAAATATGCATTTTATAGTTGAAAGGGAAAAGAAAGCAACCTTCTAATTATATAGTAAATTTGCTCATCCATTGTTAAATGCAACAAAGCACAATTCATAAAATTTCACCCTTCTCAGCATTAAGCTACATAGCACCATTACGGACTGTAAGCAAAATGCTTCATTTAGTGAGCAAAATTTAATTTACATAGTCCATGCTAGCTAGATTCAGCAAATAGAAGCAAATTTGCCACTGACTGAGTGCACAGCTTCTTTTTTAAAGAAACAAGTACCCTCAGCCACTAGGAATTTCTACATTACCCCGATCTTCTCAAATATTCAAAATGTCTTGCTATTTTTTTAAAGAAATATAAACTGCCTAGATAGATTTTGCATAATATATTTAAATATATTCTGTAATTTATGAAATCGGGTGCAATGTAGCTGAACAAAGCATCAGTTATCCTCCAGTTACTACCAAAGCAGCTGCTTTAAAGGACCATCAAACCTCAAACACAAGTTACCTTATTCAAAAGAGATGTGCATAAGGGAATATACTTCCAAGATATCAGATGTGTAGTTTGTATTTCCAATCCTTGGAAATAAATAGCTTAAAAAACAGGGAGCAGGAAAGAGAGGGTTTACACATAATTGTAAAATTGGTTCCATCACAAAGTAACACCATGGGGTGATGAGGATAGGACGTCTAGTCCTACAGCTGCCTTTTTCTACCATGACCAGGTGTTATGCAATCTGTAATCAAAGAGCACTACATTGAGGCTTAGGTGGCACATATTAGATATTTGGTTCTGTATATGTAAGGAGGGGAGGTGGCACAGTGAACAATAGAACCTCTTTTCCTGCTCAGTACTTGTGACCACTCCAACTACTATTACTATGCCCTTATGTCTGTATATTGTTATGCACAGTCATAAGGATATGAGGCATTTTCATTTAAGTGACATTTTAAATAAAGCTGTTCATTAAAGAAATGTAATATTGCTGTTACATTTATATGTTCTGTTTAGCAAAGACCTTTCAAATTAAGCATTGAGGACTAATCAGAGCAAATGTGCTTGGAGCAAGCGAACTAGTTGAATTGTTAACTTTTGTGTATTGAGCATAATTGCTTTTAATAAAAAGATGTTCACTCCACTTTATAGTGCAGAAACTAATTTGATTAAAAAACCATAAAGTTCTCTGAAAGTTTTTAAATGTCTGCTGCTATACACTGTGCGGTGAATATACTGCAGTACATCAAGGATAGCGTGATAGAATTGTTCTACATGATCAACGTGCTAGTATCTGTATCCCTACAGCTTATCTATAGATCTGTCTAATTCTGATCACACTTGGTGGAACAAGCTTTTGTATTGTATTTGTATGGTCTTAGTGGTGACTAGAACTGTCCAGGTCAGCTTTCACCTATGTATAGGCAACATGCATAATTAAATGCAGGGTTAAGACCTGTGACGTGGGAAAGAATGATAGCTGTAGCTCAGTCGTCATATCAACATCACCTTAATAGTAATGGTGAAGGCTCTACTAGTAAACACATCACAGTCATGTTCCATTTCAAGAGAAAAGAAACAAGCCTGGAAAGAATGTTAAAACATAACCCTTAAGAAACATAGTCCTTGTAGTAATTTCTTCTAAGGCATTTGCATCTACATAACCAGGATTCAGTGTTGCCAACCTCCCGCAGCACTTTTTACTGACAAAACATGGACAATTTACTAACGGAGCACATTTTTTACTGACAATCTGAAAAATGACAGAACTTCTATTAAGAATGAAGGCAATCAATATTTAAATAATATAAACAATATGACAATACCTAGAACAAGTAATTTGCCTTGTTTACACTGAAAAAGTTAACACAGCATGACAAGTTATCAGCCCCTTATATTTACAAACCGTTGTAAAAAAAATACAGATTTTTACAAACTGTCGGTAAATTTACTGATGGATGACAACCCTGCCAGGATTAGATTGCAAATGGAGCCTCAAAGTCACCCTGCAGCCAAAATATGCAATAAACGCTTGATGGGGCCAGATAGCGGAGACAGTAACTGGAAACATTTTTGTTCTTCCTGTGACTCCACTTATCCCGGTGTAGTAGAAGACCTCATAAGTCTCCATATGTACAGCAACTGCATGGAGTGGCCCCCACATTGGCAAGCGTTAAAAATGTATTTAAAAAAACATAAATGATCCATAAAGTCCAGGAAATAAAGTGCTTCAGTGTAAAAAAAAGTTCATACAAACATTTAAATGTTAACAAAATCCAGTGTTCCAAAAGTGAAAGGATTCTTCACACCCAGACAGTGCACACCCCACTCACTAGCCGCTTACAAGCTATTAAGACCCCAGTATGGAGATCAGGCTGTGCCTTATCCCAATATCCCTATGGGATGGATGGGTGCCAGGAGCCACGATTCCAGAATGGACAAAACCAAGCTAACAGGATGATCCACAATCAACCGCTGGGTGGAAGTATAACTGCACCTAAAATCTATGTCCCTATGGGATGGATGGATGCCAAAAGCAAGGGTTTCAAGATGGATAGACCATGCAGTCAAAACGGTCCAGCAGTGCACTCAATAAGAAGGGGAAACAGAGGAGGAACTCAGAGAGTAGTATTAAAAGTTCAAGTTTTTAATAAAGGTTACAACTACTTACAGCAAGCAGGAGACAACTTGCATAAAATACAGTCAAACACATCCAGCACCCTGGTGGAAATTATGGTAAAATGTCCAAAATGTGGTTACAGACAGCAACAAAAACTCAACAAAAGTACAAATTGTTCCCCATTCTGTGCTCCTTTACCCCTTGATAATGTTCTTTCTAATGAAACGCGTCCGGAGGAGCTACAGCGGTGATGCCATCACGCACACCAGATTGCTGCATGTTTTTGACTGTATTTTATATGAGTTTACTCCTATTGGTTGTAAGTAGTTTTAACCTTTATTAAAAATTTACCAAGGCAATGCCAAGTAGAGATAGTCATCAGCAGTGTTGCCACAAGCACATGTTTTGGCAAAAGCACTTGCATCTGTCCCATAGCTGGTCAGCTATGGTCATTGTTGTGAAAGTTAAATTTTTTATCTGGTTTTAAACTCTTGTGCTGCTGAGGTTTTGGGATCACCTACCATAAAGGCAATTATATGTATGGAGTTTGTGTGGATCTACTTTAGGTTCTCTGCTTCCCACAGAAAGTCTTAGTGAAAACATATGTACAGCTACCCCTTGGTCCACATCTGCTTGAAAAATACTGGGTGCAAGTCCAGCTCATGGACTATAAGTCCATAAAGCAAGACAGTGGATAACCACACTTTAGAAAAACAGACTCCATTATTGAAACAAATCTATAAAGCTGGCACAGGAGGTGGAGTGAGACTTCTTATGCTTTTCACGTTAAAGGGTGGTTAGTCATAGATTCTGATTAAGTCTCAGTCCTCCTGTTGTACCGGCCTCATGGATTTGTATTGATAAAGAAGTCTGTTTTAGTTTCTACCCCAAAATCTTACTTATAGATTAACTTCCTTCTGATCCTATTGTATAGCTTCATATCTGCTTGTATGACTGGTGGACGTTGGGCTGTAACTCCTCTGGAATAAGGAGTAATTTGATGGTTTTGTCTAACTTGTTTAGTGCTGTGAAATATTTCACACTTTGTATATATGAAATATCTTCCCACAATATAAATGGTTGGATATATAGACACTGTTGCAGGTGCTGTACAAAGATGTAGTCTGTTATAAGACCGTTGTGTATGTTTGACTTCAGTCTGGTATATCTGAGAGGCGAGAGTAACGTATGTCATCTAGTGGTTCAATGTAGAATTGCGACACTGCATTGAAATACTGAAGATGGGACGAGAGATTCGATCAGTGAATAAAAACATTGCAGTATTCTCTCTGTATTTCTATTTCTTGCTATGTGTCTAATAAACCTTCTGTTGGGAAACCACAGCATTATTTTGTAATACATATTGTTGGTTTTTGTCTTCACTTCATTGAATATTATACCTAAATTTACAATGTTCAAGTCAATGTGACTGCAGTATAGCGCAGAAATGGGAATAGGCATTTTAGGATTTTTATCATCCAGTCCCTTTACTGAATGTCCCATTGTTTAACGATTTCAGTTCACAAGGGAAATATATATTCCACAAGCAATTAAAAGTATGTATTGACTCTTTTCTTTGGCTTAAAAAAAAACACACAAAAAAAAACTTTTGTTTGAGGTTAATGTAGTAGTGAGTGTGGGTGTCAACAAAGATGATGTACAGTTAAACTAGGTGAACTCTCTGAAATAAATGATTGCTGATAATTACTGATCAGCTATTTAATCCCAACTCCAGTCATTTTTTTGCTTTTTTTGTTTTGCACAGAATGGGGACCAGTCTGTACTTGCATTGAGTTTTTGTTGTTGTCTGTAACCATATTTTGGACATTTTGCCTCTTGCATTGTCCCCGTATCACCAGCTCAAAAAATTGAGTCAATAATACTGCTGGTGATTGTGGTCTCTCACCCTGCACAGCCAGGCACACGAATTTCCATACATACAGCAGTCAAAAAATAGTCCTTGTACTTGTTTTTTTTATTGAGGGGATTATAACTTGGATGGGGATAGGGTATATATGGGATGTCCACTTGGTCAATAGGAATTATTCAGGGACACAAATATATACATACAATATATACATACTTCTCCTCTTCTACCTCCAGCACAGACTTGCTTGTAGAACTACAACTCCCAGGACCAGTTAGCACTGAATTTAACCACTTAAAGTGAATCGCTGTTTATAAACGGCGGCTGCTTTAAGTGGAAGTATCGGGGTATAATCTGCAGCCACGGGCTATAACCCTGTATCGTTTTAGAGCAGGCGGCCAGCTATCTGGTGATAACAGCCGATCCGGCTCGGAAGTCACTCGGCCTTCATCCCAGGCAGCGGGAGGGGACATCCCCCTCCCACCAGCGTCCGCCGCTCTTCTCCGGCCTCCCGTCCCACTGGGAGAACGAAGCTCCAATCTGGCGCGTCCGCCGGCTGTGTGGAGTCCCTGTGGAAGCCGGAATCGGCTTCGATCGGGACTCCTTCGCACATTTCCGGAAGGGACGTCACAACGTCACTTCCAGTTTACTCTGTGGCTAACGGCGCCGGTTTTAAAAAAAATGACAATATTCAGAATCACCGTTTTTGGCGATCTGAATACTGTGAAGTGTAAAGGAGGGATGGGGGGTCTTCCGACCCCCGATCCCTCCATACAGAGTACCTGTCACCATATATTACTATCACAAGGTATATTCACATTCCTTGTGATAGCAATAAAAGTGATCAGAAATATAAATAAATAAAATAAATAAAAAAAGTAAATTTTTTTTTTAAATCGCCACCGTCCCCACAAGTTCGCGCAGCAAAGAAAATGCATACGTAAGTCGTGCCCGCGTATGAAAACGGTGTTCAAACCACACATGTGAGGTATCGCCGCGATCGCCAGAGTGTGAGCAATAATTCTAGCAAAAGATCTCCTCTGCACCTCTAACCTGGTAATTGTTAAACATTTTTAAAGCGTCGCCTATGGAGATTTTTTCGTACCGGAGTTTGTCGCCATTACGCGAGTGTGCGCAAATTTCAACCGTAACATGTATGGTATCTATTTGCTCGGCGTAACATCCTCTTTCACAATATACAAAAAATTGGGCTACCATTACTGTTGTCTTATTTTTTAACTCAAAAAGGTGAATTTTTTCCTAAAAAATCGGGCTTGAAAGACCGCTACACAAATACGGTGTGACAAAAAAGTATTGCAACGATCACCATTATATTCTCTAGGGTGTTTGAAAAACATTATATAATGTTTGGGGGTTCTAAGTAATTTTCTAGCAAAAAAAAAATTATTTTAACTTGTAAACAGCAAATGTAAAAAAGGCCTCCAGGGGTTAAGTGGTTAAGGCCTGACACTGGCTAAGCCAGACCCAAAGCGAATGCCCTTTTCAGGCAGGGGCCGCGGGCCCCTATGGTGTAGCAAAATATGGTAGTCCTGGTGCTAGCTGTCCCATGTGGCTACTGATCCCAGTACCTCCTCTTCAGGCCCTGCCAGCCCTCCTGGCTGCAGCTGCCTCTTCCCACTGCCCATGCCACCACAGTCCTCCTTATTGGCTCTGCACCCATCCCAGACTGCTTGCTCCCAGTCCTCTCCGGCATGCCTCCCAGCCCCCCCTGACTGTGTGATACTCAGCAGCCCTCTTGGCTGTTCCTTGTTTCTCCTGGAGACTTGCCTGGCAGTGTTCTCCTGCCGCCCTCTCCTTGCTTTCCTGCCTCCTGTCCAGAACACCTCCGTATGTTGTAGGAAGGTCCCGTCCGCACCCAAACCCAGGCCCAAGGTCACCCCCTCCCAGACTGGGGAGCTCCCTCAAAGGCCATGACAGCCTAACACTCCATCTCCAGCTTCCAACCGAACAACTCCTCCCCAGCTGGGTTGACCCTGAGTATTTGAGGAGGCCTGCTCCCTGCCAATCTAAGATGGAGATTGGTCAGGGCCCCTTAGAATACTCCAGACAGCTCCACCTCCCCTCTCCTCCTCTCTTTCCAGAAGGTTCCAGTATGTTCTGGAAATAAGTGGGATGTCTCAGCGATGTCTCAGTGAGTCATCCAGCACTCCCTGGATTTCTGCCAACCCAGAAACAAAAACAAGCAGGCCTGGCTGCCAACCAAGCCTGCATAAAATTGCCTACACTGACAAAAAATCTCTCACACCTAACACACTAGAGGGTGCTACATTTGTGTTTCCATTATGGAGTTTTCCCATTATTATCTGTCCATGTGACTTTCTTCCATCAGGAAAATCTCTTCAAAGAGGTCACAGATAGCAATAAAAATTAGAAAGAGATTCAGACCTCTCAGTTGAGTTGTTTTTTAAAATGCATGTAAACTCTAAATTTATTTTTCAGTATGTTTGGTATCATGCCTCACTGTAGAAAGTTTCATGTGTATTCTCAGACTGCCAAGCTTACTCTTTTAATTACTCAGTAGGCTGCCAATAAAATAAGTAGCCCAATGGCCAACAGAAGAAGGTCACCCAGCAAGCTGACAACTCTAATGCTAATTTCAAGGTAGTGGCTTATCTGTTGTCAGCCTGCAGCAATAAGTGTCATTTCTGGCAGGTCTTCCTGCAAACTACAACAGATACGCAAAGAAGGGACAGCTTAAAAAAATAGTGTAGCATAATGCTTTCATGCAAGATTTACACAAATTTCACCCAAGAATCACATATTTTTCCAATTGGAAATATGTGTGAATCATGGGTAGAAGTTGTTTACATTTTTTAAAAATACATTTTTAATCCATCTAACCCTGTAAAGCAGCAATCGCTATACATACCTTTTCTGCAGCCGATCCGGTCTCCAGCGGCAGAAGCTCTGTGTGGGAGACAGCTGACAACAACTGGGAAATGCCTGAGAAGTGACGTCACCCATAGACTTACTATGGGGCTTCTGTTGTTGGCTGCCTCTTCTGCACACGCCTCCACACCAGCCACTGATAGCTCAGCGTGGGACCGGCGTGGCTTCAGAAATGGTATGTATAGCGATTTCTTCTTTACAGGGCTAGATAGGTTAGTCTTAGATTGTGGATGCAAGTAGGTTTAGTAGAGATTTTGGTTTTAGCCTGAACTTTTACTTTAAAGTAGACAGATCACAGTTGGGGTTTCAGGCTGTGACACTTGTTTTTGACACCTTAGACATTTCCAGATGTGCTGATGGGTTATAGATCATTATAACCACTGTCATATTAAGTTTACTTTATTAAGAATCTCATTTACATACAGATGAACAATAGGAGCAATAGTGTTATTATTTATAGCATGTACTGAGTTGGGTCCTTTAATTCTCTTACTCAATCTAGAAGAAACAATTATTGGACTCCAAGTGGGTACTATAAATATATTTTGCAGTTCTCTGCTGTTTGTAAATCAGTCCACAGTGGTTTTCTGTATCTACCTATCACTACTGTTAGTTAACTACTGTAATAATAATCATTTATTAATAACGTAACCATTTAAATATTAGTAAAAACTATCATAAAGTTGAAGTGCAAAGTGCAGCTTACTTTCAGCAACCAAACAGATTTTACCTTTTAGCAAGAGCAGCCCAATCCAACTGCACTTTATTTCTGTCTTTGGACAGGGTCTTGCTGGTCCATTAATCTTTTCCCAGAATTATTCTCAGAGCTTAGTGAATGAGATGAAGTTTTGCTAACTTCCATCATCCAACCATGTGCACGCAAAAATTATGTTTTTTTTTATCTTCCTTGCATATGAATTTTCAATATATTCTTCAAAGTGTTACTAAACCCAGGACCCTGCATTCACTATATCTGGACTCCCACATTACACAGAACATGGAAATGCAATTATTTTAGTAAATATAAACGGCAAATACCTTTTCTCATCAGCAGTTAGAGCAGTCTTGTGACTTCTATCAGTGTCCAGCCAAGCACTGGTTAATGTTTATAGAAGGAGTTTTCATTCTCCTCTGATTGTCCTATAAGGCTGCAGGACCTCTGACCCTCTGTCTGGACAGTGCTGATTGGCCATGTGCTGATCACATGTACTCTCCCAAGAAAAATAAAAGCTCTCAAGCAATGCACACCAAACTGTGCATATGCAGCTTGCCCCAAGGCTCTATTCTATAAGGAGATGGTGTGGGGATAGTGGAAGAAGGGGAGGATCAGATAAAACAGGATCAAACAGCGCTTTTACACAAAGCTCAAGATTAACCCCTTAGGTTCTACAGTGAGAATAACAAGCATGCTTTACTGAATATACTGACTGTTGTGGGTTTAGTAACCTTTAAACTCTGTGGAAAATTTCCTTGCAAAGTGAACAGCCTATTTGCCTTTTGTAACTCAACCCTATATTCTCTAGTTACATAAAGCTAATGACAATAATCAGCATATTTAAGAGAAAATACTAATATCAATAAAAGTATTGCTAATAGACTGTCTACTTTGCAAGGGAATTTCCCCAGAGATTAGTGAATGAAATGAAGTTTTGCTGACTTCCATCATCCAACAATGTGCAAGCAAAAAATGCTGTTTTTTTTTCTTCCTTGCATATGAAATTTCAATATATACTTTAACCTCCCTGGCGGTATTCCCGAGTGTGGCTCGGGGTGGAATTTCAGTACCATTAGCGGTAACCCCGAGCCACACTCAGGATTGCATCGCTGGATCCAAGGCAACATTACTCACCTTGTCCCCTGGATCCAGCGATGTCCCCCGCTGTGTCTGCAGGCTGTGTCCTCCGCCCGATGCCTCTGTGTGCCGGGCTCCGTTCCCTGCGAGCGTCTCGTCGCACGGGGGCGGAGACCGGCAGCAAATTCAAAAAGTGAAACACACAGCATACATACAGTACACTGTACTCTGTAAGATTACATTACTGTATGAAATCATTTCCCATCCCCTTTGTCCCTAGTGGTTTGCCCAGTGCCCTGCATGCACTTTTATATTATATATGTAATTCTTTCTGCCTGGAAACTTGAGAATGTCCATGGCAACCAAAAAGTGTCCCTTTACGTCAAAATCGGTTTTTGATCAGCTAGAAAACACCGATAGTAAATAAGAATCATTTGCAGAATTGAGTGATACTGATTTTTGGGGAAATTTATCATCAGACACTGAAAGTGACGACAGCGACAATTCCGCAACTGAGCAAATTTCAGTGTTTTATTACTATTACGTTATTATTTTTGATAATTATTTTTAGTTATTTATTATATTATAATTTATGATTTCATGTTTCAAACTTTATCATACCCGGGATGTCTACTAGACTCTTGTTTGGACAGATTTAAGTGAGTTATTCCTAATATATACAGGTCTACAATATAAAACGCCAAATTTCCATGCAAAATAATGTACTGCTTTCAGAGCCAAAAATCTGAAATAATCATACCGCCAGGGAGTTTAAGCTCTAGGAAAAATTCCCTTGCAAAATGAACAGCCTATGTGCCTTTAGTAAATCAACCTTATTGACTCTAGTTACATAAAGAGTAATGACAATAATCTGCATATTTAAGAGTAAAATACTAGTATCAATAATAGTATTGCTATAACTTAAGGCACATATATAATGTATATGTAAAGAGCTGTGTGATGCTTGGATTCTCATGGGTGACTATGATTGTGTCGAATACAGTACGCATACTGTCATGAGACAGTTTACTGTCTTGTCAGACAATTATCTGATCACTGCCAGTTTGAAAGCTACGTATGCAGAACTTCGGAGTCGTCGTGATCTATTAGAAAAAAGTGGCATGAGATTTTAAATCTGTTTTGAAAGAGCCTCTCCCCTACTCTTTACTCCTTCCTAGTAAAGTGACCTTTTTAAATGGAGGGAAGTGGGCCTAGATGACAGTCATGATGAATGCGGTCATGTTCACTCAATAAAATAAGGCCCAGTGCATTTGAGGATAAATCAGTGGAATGTACAGCCCCACCTGTCTGTCTCCATCACTCATTTCCACTGTCACTTTCACAGTGCCTGATGGATCACAGTTGCTGTAAAATTAGACAGCCTTTAATCTCATTTCATCCTGATTAGCTTCTCTTTACCCTTTCCCTCTAACTCACTGACTGACACGCTAGAAACTCATATAGTGTGCTGTGTTTCAGGGCGGATTACAAAACTTATCTTTAACACCTTCCCTTCTAGAGAGCCACAGGCTCCATAGATATCACTTCTGTACATACATATGGTTCCTGTTTGGGGTTCTTTGTTTAGTCTGATACGGCAAATGAGAAAGAATGGTGCAAGAATGGTCGTAAAATACAGGCTATTCTTATCTGTGACGTGACGGTCACAAGTTCATTTTTGTATGAAATATAAGTGAAGTTAAATTATTACAAACGTGTGTATTGGGAATATGTATGCATTACCCTACAGAACCATAATATCCTTTGCTAACTGCTAGAACTCAGAGGTCTTCAGCAGAGGTTATTTGATGACTTTTCTGTGGTTATTTTAACACAGGAATTTATTTATTTTGCATACATTTTAAAGCTACTGTATTATTAACATAAACTAACCTCAGAGTTGTATAGTAGGCAGCTACAGGCTACTGGAACCCCCCAGGACCCGTGAAGCCCTCTATTGCACTATTATGCAATCACAACTTTTTTTCTTAAATTTGGCCCTGCCCTTTTCTTGTCTCTATGCCCTATAATTTATACCTTAGGTTGGCATTCACTACAAAACCAATAGTGAGATGCAGGAGGTAGTTGAGGTGGAGCTGGACTTGCTTTATATAATTTGTATGTTTATTTCTGAAAACCAATAAGTTGGAGCAGGGCAGGATTCCCCACCTACATTGATTTAAAGATATGTGCAGCTGCCTGCGTAGATGCAGCTGCCTATACATCATTGCGTTTAGTTTTATTGTGTGGATTGTAAATTGGCTTTAAAGTGTAATGCTACTTTAAGTGGGGTTACATTTAGTGGTCATCGATGCCATTCCTGATCACCCATAACTAGTCACACACTTACACCTGTTCTGCTCTGCAGAGCTTTTTCTGTTGGGCCATTTTGGTCGCTTCTTCAAATTCTGAACTGTTGGATACTGGCTCCCTTGCACACACAAGCTGCAATGAGCATTCATTCCAGTGGACAGTGGCGGCTGATGCTCAATATTTTGGGGGGGCGGCAAACAAAACCCTCACTCACACCGCCACCACATCCCCCCTCGGGAAATGGACAGGAAGAGGCGATCAGAGGCCTTACCGTAAAGAGGCAGATGACAAGGATCTGAGGTAGGGCTGTTGCTCCTTGCTCCAGCTCCTCCAGTAGATCAGCCAGGGCTTCTCCTCCCAGCCAAACAGGAAGTGGGTCCTGAGACCCAATTGGCTGGGATTCCTAAGATTCCCTGGCCAATCAGGTCTCAGGACCTGCTTCCTGATTGGACCGGAGGAGAATCAGGAAGACAACAGCGAATATTAATTTGCTATTATCACACAACTGGGTAGGCTCAGGACGAGCCCACCCTTTTTTTGAAGCCAATTAGAGCCTTGGGCTCTAATCATGTGCTTCCAAAAAAAACTCCCATTGAAAGCCATGCGTCCAGCGTCCTGCATGTAGATTAGGGACTGGAAGCATGGATTGGGGGCGCGGCACCCTGCGTCCCTTATGGACAGGCCACCACTGCCAGTGGAGAGTCTGTACTATGCTGACAGAATATGTAGACTAAAGTATCCAGTGGCATTAATTTCAGCCTGGAAAAATATGTGTTGGCACAACTTGAGACACTTCTAGATTATTGCATCATTGTTTTAAACAAGATTTCGGCCTTTTGTTCCAATGAAGTGTTTGACTATGACACCAAACTGCTGAAAAAATGAGAGAATGGGTAAATTGGACAATCAGCAGAGGGTAGAGTTGTGTTCAGTGGAAATCCCTGGTTCCCTTTGGGTCAGTCTTACTAAAGACAGCATGTCTAGAGAAAAAATGAAAAAAGGATATCTTTTCATTAATAAGAGAAATTCAGCTAACCTGAAAATTATTATTTTGGGATCCTGAGGTGCGCCTGATTTACTAAAGAATTGCCCATGCTGCATAAAAATGTGCTAAACACATTTATAGAATAAGGCTCCATGCACACTGGTCGCTCTCTGGGCTCTCTGAGCGTCGGGCAGGAGACGCTGCTTAGAAAACGTTCTTTTGCAGTGTTTTGTAAGCAGTGTTTATCGGCATTTATCGGCGTCAGCGTTTTTGAACATTTTTTTTTTCTTCATTAGCTTCCATTGACTACAAAAAAACACCGGACGCCGATAAACAGCCGTTTACCGGCGTTTATGAGAGTTAATCGGCGTCTAGCGTTTTTTGTGGTCAGAAGAACGACTTTTGAGCGCCAATTCAGGGCGTTCAGATAACAGCCCAAAAACGCCACTGCTGCTAAACAACAATTAACATCCATGTGTGCATGGACACATAGGATAACATAAAGTGGCATTTTTGGGCTGTTAAAAAAAACGTCCAAACGACCAAAAACAGTCGTTTATCAGATACAGTGTGCACGGAGCCTAAGGA
Organism: Glandirana rugosa; assembly: GCA_018402905.1. Classification (NCBI taxonomy): domain Eukaryota; kingdom Metazoa; phylum Chordata; class Amphibia; order Anura; family Ranidae; genus Glandirana; species Glandirana rugosa. The sequence goes on along the minus strand of BLSH010167725.1, from coordinate 1,650,533 downwards.
TAAAAATGGTGAAAATTTTAAAAATACATTCTATGTAAGAGGCTATTTACCATAGTTTACATAAAATCCAAAAAGTTAATTTTTTAACAAAATAAAAAAATGAAATAGTATATTTGCAAATAGTAAAATCTTTAAAATGATTTTTCATTTTAGATATTCTGAGCTATTCTTTTACAATTTATTTTAAAATATTTTTTATGCAACATTCACATTTTTACATGCGTTTTGTACAATGTTTTCATTCTATAATATTAACAGATTTTTGGATTTTTGAATTTCTCAACTAGTGTCTGTCTTTTTCTTTGAAATCACTTTAAGCACCCTTATCCATTGTTGCCAAGGTAAAATTCAGCTACAGATAAAGTATTGTTTTCAGTCAGTCAGCCCTAACTGGTAGACTTGCAATGAGGGAAAAGAAGCAAAAGACACAAGCACTTTACTGCACTTCCAAACAAGAGACAGAGTCTGATTTAGAGTAAATATGGTTGCTCCAACAAAAATATGCAAACTATACACTATACATACTTTTTATATTATACAATTGATATGATTTTTTTAAGGGTAATTTTTAATAACCTTTTCTTAGTTATACAACAAGAAAAGGCACAAATATACAAAGTCATGTCATTATGGTATAAAAAGGCAAAAAATCTTCAGTTCACAGTACAATGTATTAAAAAACATTTGTGAATCAGTGTCTACAACTCAATATGAGTAAATATGAATATTTATGTGAAAATGTAGAGTGTTTTCAATGTGCAAACGCTTTAAGGTAACTTTGATAGGACACTTTTTTCATGCTTGCTTAAAATAATTTTCAGTGCATTACATATACTGATTTATAGGATCTTCCTACTGTAGGGAAGGGTTAGTAGTCATCTTCCATGATTGACAACTGCAGTGATAAAAATCCCCACTGCATAGACGTTGGTGCTGCTTGAATCAAACAAGCCTGGCAGGTTTGCATTGGAAGAAAAGAACAGTAAAACTGTCAGAAAATTTTCGAGGGTGGTCAGCCAAATAGGCACTACTACATTTTACCTAAAAAAATCTTCAGAACACTGCAGAATGTCCCGAAAGCGTATAAATGTGGCAGCGGGGGTGCTACTGGCCACTACTTTTTGCTGGGGAACAAGTATGGTTTTTAACCTGTCCAGTTGCTTGTTCTTTCTGCAGTAGCCAATGATGATGACATCCACCCATAGACATGGAATTGTCATCTGATGTGGCAAAAAGATTGACCCATGTCTATAAGTACCTTTTTGTGAAATTGTTATATAGCAGTACTAAGGAGGAAGCAGGGGCCCATATGTATGCCGATCAAATATGGCTGCTCCCATGTACAGATGTTATTAAAAACTGTGCAAAGAGGTAGGGTTTTTAAAACATTACAACCCACTGATAACATTTTTTACATCAGGCCAGCCCTTATAGATATCTGTAAAAACAATGAAAAGATGATAGTTTTCCTTTAACCACTTCAGCCCCGGAAGGATTTCACACTTTAGGACCAGAGCACTTTTTGCGATTCGGCACTGTGTCGCTTTAACTGACAATTGCGCGGTCATGCAACGTTGTACCCAAACAAAATTTGCGTCCTTGTTTTCCCACACATAGAGCTTTCTTTTGGTGGTATTTGATCCCCTCTGCGTCATTTTTGATCGCCGCTATAGATAAAAAAAGAGCGAAAATTTTGCAAAAAAAATCAATATTTCTTACTTTTTGATAAAATACAAATCCAAAAAAAAAAAAATAAAAAAAAATGTTTTCATCGGTTTTGGCCGATTTATATTCTTCCTCATATTTTTGGTTAAAAAAAATCGCAATAGGCGCTTATTGATTGGTTTGCGCAAAAGTTTCCGCGTTGAATTCATTTCTGGGGTTTTTATATTTTTTATTTTTTACTAGTAATGGCGGCGATCTGCGATTTTTAGTTGTACTGCGATATTGGGACGGACATGTCGGACCATTTTGACACTTTTTTGGGACCATTGGCATTTATACAGAGATCAGTGCTATAAAAATGCACTGATTATTGTGTAAATGCCATTGGCAGTGAAGGGGTTAACCTGTAGGGGGCGCTGTAAGGGTTAATTGTGTTCCCTGGGTGTGTTCTAACTGTGTGTGGGCTGGGCTGGCAGGAGGAAGGGAGTGATCATGGCTTCCATATACAGGAAGCCTGTGATCATTGCCCTTCCCCCCGGAGATCCGCCCTACCCGCTCCCTGACTCCCCCCGAACACAGTAAGCGTGCAAGCGCGCCTCCAGCGGCGCGCGCGTGCTCACAATGCTAGTTATCACAGCCGCCATCCTGTGACTGTGTTTCGTGAAAACGAGCCACCTTGCCGCCGTCACGCTGTGGCGGGCGGTCAGCAAGTGGTTAAAGAGTAAATCAAAGTGATAGTAAAATCGCTCAATTGCCCCATCGACATAGTCAGTGTTAATGGGAAAATCCCTCCCGCAGAGCTATTGTGTTCTCCCAGCGGGGGCACGGGGAGCGTCCCTGCTGGGAGAACACAATGATTATTGTTAATGGCTATGGCAGCTGGCAATAATCACATGCCAGAAATCCGACATTCTGGTAGTACCCAAGTCTACTGATGATCGACTTGGGTACAATCAGCCTGCCCATACATGGATTGAATTTCGGCTGGTCCCTAGGCCGAGATTCGAGCCATCTATGGCTGGCCTAAAGCGGTAGTATACCCATCCATTTAACAGTTTAAAAACCAGTTCCATTTCCGTCACGTGTTCCCGACCAGTTCGCCTAGAAAGATGGCGGCAGTGTAGCTCTCCTGTGCAGATCGCCGTTTATAAACGGGGATCGGCATAGTTTCGGGCGGATGCGCTCTTGTGCCCACCACATGTTAGAGAGGCAGAACGGGGAACCGCTGATGTAAACATGATGGTACCCCCTCTGTGAGTGGACAGATTACAGATCTACTATTCCCAGTATTCCCAGTGATCGGGATCAGTTAGATCTGTCATGTCCCTGGCAGCCCAGTCCCCACACAGTTAGAAACACCTACTTAGGGAACACATTTAACCCCTTGATCGCCCCCTTAGTGTTAACCCCTTCCCTGCCAGTGTCATTTATACAGTAATCAGTAGCTATGTTTAGCTCTGATTGTTGTATAAATGTCATTGGTCCCAAAAATGTGTCAAAAGTGTCTGACATATCCGCCACAATATCGCAGTCCCGCTAAAAATCACAGATTGACGCTATTACTAGTAAAAAAATAAAAAAATTAAAATGCCATAAATCAATCCTCATAGTTTGTAGACGTGGCAAATTTTGGGCAAACCAATCAATATACCGGAGGCACAGTGGTGTAGTGGTTAGCACTTTCGCCTAGCAGCAAAAGGGTCGCTGGTTCAAATCCCAACCATGACTCCACCTGCCTGGAGTTTGCATGTTCTCCCTGTGCCTGCGTGGGTTTCCTCCGGGTACTCCGGTTTCCTCCCACACTCCAAAGACATGCTGGTAGGTTAACTGGATCCTGTCTAAATTGGCCCCTAGTATGTGTATGCATAAATGTGAGTTAGGGACCCTAGGATTTTAAGCTCTTTGAGGGTAGGGACTGATGTGAATGTACCATGTATATGTAAAGCGCTGCATAAATTGACAGCGCTATATAAGTACCTGAAATAAATAAATAATAGTAAAATTTTCAGTTAAAGCAATGCAGTGCCGAATTGCAAAAAGTGCTCTGGTCAGGAAGGGGGTAAATCCTTCTGGGGCTCAAGTGGTTAACCCCTTAACACCGACGCCTTCTGGCCCTTTAGGAGGTTTCTGATGCCAGGAGGTGGGGATTCTGGTCATTTAACCGCTGTGATTGGCTGTCACAGCGGTCACATGATCAGAAAGCTCTCAACTTTTGCAAATTTACCTTTAGTTCTGTTTTAAGTTGATCACTTTCTCACATATACAATAAAAACTATTGTTTCTTCAAAAATCCATTTTCAATCAATAGATTTCAATGCCCCCTACCTGCCCCATTGTTTTACCAGTGAAAACTTTCCAGACTGAGCATACATGTGTGCACATTAGTACATGTGAAAACATATTCAGCAAATGTTTCCACAGATTTATTAAAGTAACACTTACTATATGTATATATGTATACTATACTATATGGCTGACAAGCAAGTCTCCAGAGCACAAACACATATGCACATTACATAGCAAGGTTGGGTACAGATATTTGTGTTGGCTTTGGTAGTTGGAAAATGTTCAAGTTAGCTGGCTGCAACTTTCTCTGGCGTATATTCATGAGCATGCACATGGGTGGAATGTGACATCATGAATATTAATGAGTGTTCTGCCTAATCACATAGTTAAATGCTTCTGATCGTGTAGTTATATTTTTAAGTAGCGTAACAGAGATGCCAGCTTTCCAATAAGTATGATTACAAATATATTACATTTTGAGCATCATAAAGTGCTGGAAACATTTTTGTTATGTAAAGAAAGCCAATAATTTTAGAAGTAGAATGATAACACAGGCACATATAGTATGTAAAAGCTCAACTCCAGGCAAAGTAAAAAACTTAGTTAAAATTAAAGAGAACCTGTAACTAAACCCTTCATCCCAACAACAATCTTCCTATAAGATTATACAGTATGCGCTTTTAACCTCCCTGATGGTATGTCAGATTTTTGCGTCGAAAAGCGGTACATTGTTTTGCATAGAAATTTGGCATTTTATATTGTAGGCCTGTAATTATTAGGAATAACTCACTTAAATCTGTCCAAACAAGTCTAGTAGACATCCCGGGTATGATAAAGTTTGAAACACAAAATCATAAATTATAATATGATTAACTATAAATAATTATCAAAAGTAATAACATAATAGTAATAAAATGTATTCAATTATGTAATCAAATCAAAAACACTGAAATTTACTCATTTGCAGAATTGTCGCTGTCGTCAATGATAAATTTCCCCATGAATCAGTATCACTCAATTCTGCAAATGATTCTTATTTACTATCACTGTTTTCTAGCTGATCAAAAACCACATTTGACATAAAGGGACACTTTGTGGATTCCATGGACATTCTCAAGTTTCCAGGCAGAAAGAATGACATATATAATATAAAATTGCATGCAGGGCACTGGGCAAACCACTAGGGATAAAGGGGATGTGAAATGATTTCATACAGTAATGTAATCTTATAGATTACAGTGTACGGTATGTGTTATGTGTGTTTCACTATTTGAATTTCCCGCTGGTCTCTACCCCCATGTGACGTGACGCTTGCAGGGAACGGAGCCCGGGATCACAGAGTGAATCGGGTAGAAGACACAGCCCACGGACACAGCGGGGGGACATCGCTGGATCCAGGGGACAAGGTAAGCTGTGCTGCCTAGATCCAGCGATGCAACCCCGAGTGTGGCTTGGGGTTACCACTCTTGGTACAGAAAATTCACCCAGAGCCACATTCGGGAATACCGCCAGGGGGGTTAATGTAATATAGCCATTTTAATTGCATATAAAAGCCTCCCATGTGTAGGCATCCAGAAGCCCTGAGACTGCACTTGGGTGCCCACCATCTTGAATGTGATGTCAGTAGCCACAGCTGTCTCAGAGCTGTCACTCAAAAAGTCATGATATTGTATTCCCCTTCACTCCTCCCTCAGCAGCTACATAAAAGGTTATTTAAGGAGATGAAGGAAGCAGTGGATGAGTTAAGCCAGCACAGACAGTAAGACTGGCCATACGTTATACAATTTTCTTCGACAATTTTTCTTTAGATTTACCAAAACTATATAATATGAGGTCAAACCTAAACACTTTCAATTTGTGCACAATAAGGCAGACCCTTGCACTACATAGTTGAAGGTAAATCTAAAGGAAATTGAATAAGGAAACTGTTTAACGTATGGCCAGCTTAATTAGACAATCCCAGAGAAGGAAAGGGCTATGACATAGGAAGTCAAGTTAGCTAGCAAGTTCAAAGTTGAAAGGCATATTGTATTAAATAGAAAAAGAAAACCACTGCAAGTAAGCATTTAAAATACCTGTTTTTTTCTGTTTACACTCACAATTATTTAGGTGAGACTCCATTCACACCCAGGTGTTTTGAATCCTGGGCAGAATTGCCATGATTCTGCCCATGTGTCAAATCGCCTAAGAATGAATGGAGCCTTAGTGACAGGGTCTCTAAATACATATGGTTGCTGTTGTACCTATCAAACAATTTGTATTCCTGTACATCTAGTCTGATCTTTTCTTTATTGCAGTAAAGCAACACATCTTGGTAACCTCCTTTTCCTTAGCCTGCGAATGGAAAGTGAGGAAATAGTATCAGACTAATGAACTCATCCTTCTGCTCGCACAAGTAATATTCATGCAGTCTGGTCCCTAGTGCTGCCTCTACCTCTTCTAGTCTGATTAGTGAGAGCAGCGCTAAGAAATTGGTAGGTAATTGAGACAATGCACTGCCCAACCGATCTGCCATACGATTGATCAATTTGTTACTGGAATGCACTGTAAATATCAGGTTCAAAGTATCAAAAAATTACTGTCAAATGGCTCCTCAGCTAGAAATTGAATGTATAATTGACCCGTCACCTAGGAAAACAATTGAAAGCTAAACAGCAGATAAACAGCTAAACATGTTATGGTCTAAAGTGTGTTAACTCAATTTACCTTCCAAAGGACCTATAATTCCATTAAGCCAATTTTGGGATCCAGGCATCCCTTACAATAGTCATGTCCTGGGCTTCTCCACAGGCTACTCTACAGTTAGAAATGCAGCCAGGTCCAGCACCAGTCCCAGCCTTCGGCCAATGAAGGAAATAACTGGGCAGTGAAGAAGCAATCCTACTCTACCTTGGTTTTAACATATTCATACTGTTAGATTAACAAAACCTTTCCACGGCAACAAAGCCAGAGTACTAGCACTCCCTCATCTAGTATGAGTGATGCTGGCAGGGCATTGCAGAAGGTTGTTATCTTAGGGTGTACTCACACGAGGCAATAACTACCATGATGGGCACAGTTGACCCCTAAATTCCAGTTTGGTTGACTAATGTGATCACTAAGTTGGACTTAGACAGGGTACTCATCTGCATTAATGATAACCTTGCCTGAGCACTCAGTGACCACAGAAGCAAGGATTACTGTAGTTTGGCTGGCCTGGCACAATGTGAGCACAGGTTGGTGGGGAAGTGGGGAGATACAAGGCAACCATGTCTAGTGTGATTATGCCCCAACCGATTCAGCTATTTTTATCAGATTCATGTTAGCAACAATGGAGCCCACATGGAAGCCTAGGGCCTGGTAATTGTGTAAAGGTGAATGCACAACACCATGTTAGTTCAGCTCACAAACCATTCATGGTACATCCAACCTGCCTAATTACTTCTTTACTTAAAAAAGCAGCATATGGAACATATGGGTTGAAATGTGTGTTGACGCCATACACTGTGAGGCAAGTCAGAACTGCCATAACACGATCCTCAAACAATCCTGAGTCATGTGGGTGGCACTTTGCTTACAGCAACCAGTTAGGTTTCATCTTTAGTCTGCAGTAGAAAAATGAAATATTGGATTTGAATTTACTGCAGACAACTATTTTGTAAGCACCAGTTTTCACAAATGTGCTGCAAGTTTACCTAACATTTTATCTGATTGTGTTTAGTGGCAACCTACGTGTAACTTTTTTTTTTTTTTTTTTTTGAGCAAAGGGAAATGGATAACGTTGCATCTATTTAAATTTGTGAGGGGTTTTTTGGTGATTTTTGAGATTTTTGAGTTTACATTTATATATATAAAAATGTTTTTTGTTTTTTTTTGGTTGAACTGGATGGACTTGTGTCTTTTTTCAACCTGACTAACTATGTAACTATGTTTCCTATGTAACATTTTAAATATTTTATGAATAGATTTTGGTTTTAAAGCAGCAATCTTTGAATTATAAAGTTAGTTTTTTCTATTTTAATTATGTTAAATGCTTATAAATGATAAAAAAGTTATTGTTTTACAGTTTTTTAAAACATTGTTTAAATAATATTTCATATGTATTACTTGCAGACAACAGGTGAATCTCTCAGCAAGTCTGATACAGCAGCTAAAGTCTAAAGCCCAATACACACGGGCCCGCTGGGTTGAACAAAAAAAAAAGCTAGTGGTGTGTAAGAGAGCAGTAGTTATACCTAACAGAGACCTAAATAACTGAGAGGAGGGACACACGCACCCTTCTCCTCTGCTAGCACAAATAGACAAGTTTTATCAAGTGGATTAACATAGTCTACCAGAAAGCATAGAGGTTGTGCTGGGCTTTCTTATGAGAAAGCCCAGCATTCTTTGCAAACACATTGCCATATATAGATGTCCAGATATGTTAATTTGTAAATTAAATATTTTTATAAAAATAAAATATATATCAATAACTTGATAAATGGTAAACTTAAAAAATATATATAGAATTTCACTAAAACAATTTCACTTTCCCTTTAAACATCTATCTGTAAGAGGAACCTTTAGTGTCCAGACAACTGACATTAAACAAATCCAGCAGGTGCTTTTCTCTTGATATATGGAAATGAGTCTGATGTCAATTAATAATAGACATCATTGTGTGCCATTTGATAATAACCTTACATTATAATATAATGAAACCAAAAATGTACAACAGAATAGCTGTGTGTGTGAGTTAAAGTTTGATAAATCTTTCCTGAGCTGTAGCCAAGTTTGGGCAGCCAGTAGCATCAAAATGATAAAAATTATCATTAAACATTCCATATTGCACTGCTGCATTTTGCAAGAAGGAGATAGTAAATCAAGTGCAATGAGAGATATATAACTGAAAAAATTCACGTGTGAGTTCGGCTGGCTTTTTTTTTCTCTTTGGCAGAAGTTTATAGAGAAAGAGCTGGCCCTGTGTCATATTGATTTCCCACTGCTCTGGTTTTCTAAGTGCTCTGTTGATCCGTGTCCAGCAATAAATTCCCAGCCTCAACATGCACATCGCTTCCCTCTTTGTCCTCACCTAGATTTAAGGTGTCCATTTGATGAGATGAGCAAGGACATCATTTTCTGACTATTGCTCCAGCTCATTTTACATGATACCACAGAGCTACATTTGTATGTTTTTCAAAGGATGTGACATGACATTTATGGACAGGTATAACATACGGCCTAGCGCATGACACTTCTAGGATGGTTAAACTAATCCAAATAAATTGAAGCATATATTAGTTGGCAGAATTGAAACAAAATCAGTATGTACAGGATTCCCATGACAACCGGAGGTGGAGGAAAATGTGCTTTGTTTCAGAGAACTGTGATTTGTAACATTTTCTGTTGCATTTTCTCTATATGTTCCCTTACTATGAATTAAAGGCAATTTCTAGGTATATAATAAAAGGACTAATTAATGCAATTACTGTTTGCATCGAACATGCTGACAGTAGGACAGAGCAAAGGGAGGGGTGTGCTGCTATTCCTTCATCCTCCAGTCACAGGCTGTGGGCAGGAAGGTGACCTAGCTGTATTGCTTAAATACAGTATATAAAAGTGAGGTCATCAACCTGGCTCTGCTACCTGACAGGTTTGCAGAAATGTCACAATAGAATGGACAGATATACAAACTGTTTGGTAGGTGCATACAAAAACAACATGACTTTAATCTGTTTTTGCCTGAATGTAAACCAATGTCATTTAGTTAGCAACAATCATTTTTTTCTAAATAAAAATTTGAAATTTCAGTATGTAGCTCCTCCTTACCCCCTAGAGCAGGGATCTCAAACTGGCGGCCCTCCAGCTATTGTGAAATTACAAGTCCCATCATGCCTCTGCCTGTGGGAGTCATTCTTGTAACTGTCAGCCTCACAATGCCTCATGGGACTTATAGTTTTCCAACAGCTGGAGGGCCACCAGTTTGAGATCCCTGCCCTAGAGGCTATTCAGGACCCCCAGAGGTTAAGTGAGCTGACATTTCACTTCAAGGCAGGAGGTACAACAAAAAGATAGGTCAAGGCATAGAGGCCTTGAAGCAAAAATAAACCATCTTGTCAGAACCCACGTGGCTTGTACACAATAAGGAATTTACCAACATTATTACTTTTATTACATTCATAAACTTCACATTGCCAAAATACAAATCTACAAAATAAATACAGTACCCTTCACCAAATCCTCAAATAAAAAGATAGTGTTGTCTTTGTCAAGGATTCTTGATGTGCAGTGAGGAGGTGAACAGATTGGCGCCATTCACTTTTGGACAATTGATAGTTTAATAAACACCAATAAACTCCAGGCAGAGACGAATAGGGTCACACAACACCCCAAAATACAGCACAGACTACAAATTCCAAAATACCACTTCCATTCATACAGAAAGTCCTTTAAGTGAAGACTAACACTAGGTATGTTTGGACAGACTTAATAGTAGCACAACCCCTACTCACAGCCATAGAGAAAAAAGAACCTTTAGGCCAGAACAGAATTATGCGGCCTTCCAGCTGTAAGCAGTTACAGCACTTATTTTTCTCTGGGTGGGTCACCAGCCTTCCTGGGAGGTCTAAGCTATATCCAGCTTCTAAAAGCACCTGCAGCAGCCAAAGTCTCTCCTTGGTACTCCTGTCGAGAATTCAATCCTCCTGGGCAAACACCTCTAACCTGGTGTGGGGTTGTTTTTCAGGGGTTGGGCTTGGCCCCTTAGTTCCAGTGAAGGGAACTATTAAGGCGCCTGTATACCAAGACATTTTGGACAATTTTATGCTCACAACTTTGTGGGAACAGTTTGGGGATGGCCCCTTCCCGTTCTAACATGACTGCGCACCAGTGCACAAACAATGTCCATAAAGACATGGCCATTTCTGAATTATCAGTAGGTGAAAACATGTCCCCAGCCATGGGAGGAGCTGCTTAAATTGAAAGTGAGAATTTGTTACAACCTGTTGCAAAGTTTCCCTACAAGCCAACACAATCCTTCAATCCTCTGTGCAAAAAAAACAGTGCACATGCACAGAGCACATCAGTACACCTTAAGGAACACTTACTAGTGTGAATGAGTCTTTAAGTGCCTGGTGCCATTCCATGATAATCCTCACCTGAGAATTCTTTCCTAAGCATTCATTTTCTAGCCTGCCCCTGTAATTTAGAGCCAGGATATCACAGACCACTACACCTGTAATTGCCCTTGATCCAGTTTAGGCTTCGTGCATACTGAGCGTTAAAGGAGAAGTAGGGCCAAAGCTTCTTTGTCCCTACTTCTCCTATAGATCACAAGAGTGCAGTTTGTTCTGCACTCCTGTGAGCTGTTTTTAGACGACAGTGGGCTAAAGCCCGCTGTCGGCTGATGTCACCCAGCTTGTTCAGGCACTGGATCGATCCCAACTATACAGTCAGGATCCACCCAGCAGCCTGCACTGGCAGTTTGTTTAGCCTCTCAGCAAGCAGCTGGGAGACTGAGCCAGCCCCTCCCGCCCCCCTGCACAGCTCAGCGCTATAGTAAGAGCTGGAGATGCATAGCAGAGAGCCGGTGACTGACGCTCACTGCTCTCTGCTCAGGGCAGAGGAGATAACTGAGCAATCACTGGTGTTTGGTCACTCAGTTCTCAGTGTAGAGGCAGCGGGAGACAGATGCAGCATCAGATCAATATTTTTTTGGTGGTGACCCATACTTCTCTTTTAAAAACTGTGTTTTTAGGGGCGTCTGGCGTTTTTTCTCGCCTCTAAATGCCCCTGCATGTTAGCACACATGTCCATGCACACATAGATGTTTGGAGGCTTTTAAAGGCAGGGGCAATTAGAGGCATAAAAAAAATCGACTGCCAGCACATTCCAGCTGAAAAAACACTTGACGTGCCTAAGCGCATGTACACGCAATTAAGCACGCAATAATGCTAGGAGTGTGCTCTCTTTACGGCAAAGTATAGCAGAAGGAAAACATCTAAAAGGCACCCATGTTTACAAGTTAAGAGTGTGTTTTAGTCTAAAATGTGGCTTTGGATCATTTGTTAGAAACTTACAATACCCTATTTCCAGGAAAACAGAAGCTCTGTGAAGATTCCCTACGTATCACATACGTTTTCTGGATCTCACAATCTTTCTTTTGTTTGTTTCTCAGTTATGCCATACAACAGTGCTCACCACTGTGTGGTTGAAGTGGAGAATTTCCTATTTGTGCTAGGAGGGGAAGACCAGTGGAATCCTAATGGTAAGAACTGCATCTTTATATGCTATCCATTGCTATTGCTTCCTTATTTTTCATGTTCAGCCTTTATAATACTGTATAATTATGATAGGATTTAATTTTGTTTTTTGCCAGCCTGTTTTTTTCTGTTTTTTTGTAGCTGGAGAATAAATGTGAAACTTCCCTTAAGCACATCATAGTAACATAACTGCTGCCATAGATGTCCTGCAGCATTGAGGACTTGCATTCAAATCCAGACATAGATCTGCTTCTATATCATTGTTCTGTCTTAATGATGCCATACTGTTTTTTCTTATTAATAATTGTTTTTCAGATTTTATATAAATATGAATTTAAAGTAGAACTTAGTCTCCCATGAAAACGTATGTGCTGCAGCAATCAATTAAAAGTGCACCCGCACTTACAGATTTCTCTTAGTGCCCCTGTCCCACAAATGCCAGTATATCCTGCTGGTAAGGTCAACCAAATGCAGCTTCCTGTGATGGTGTGGCAATGATGCTGCACTGCTCCCAAATTTAGAGCAGAGTTGCCACTCTCATGTAGACTGTCCCTGCTTTCACTGCAGTGGGATGATGTTACAGGAGGTGTGGCCATCAGCATTGTCACTGCTAATTCACAAGCCCATAGTTTTGTCATTCACCACCAGGCCACACCTACTCCTGCCCACTGCTTTCTGTATTGACAGCACTCTCTCTCTCTGTTTCTGAAACCCTCCCATTGTGAGCTGCAGTGTCTGGGAAGGGGAGTGTGAGACGTAAATGAAAGGAGATTTGACCAATTCAGGGAAGATAAAGGTGTTTTTCTTGCTAACCTTTTGAGACTTCTGGATTGCATAGTAACTGGATTTCTATTTTCATATAGGATCTTTTAGTTGTATTTTAACCACTTCAGCCCCGGAAGGATTTCACACTTTAGGACCAGAGCACTTTTTGCGATTCGGCACTGCATCGCTTTAACTGACAATTGCACGGTCGTGCAACGTTGTACCCTAAAGAAATGTGTGTCCTTTTTTCCCCACAAATAGAGCTTTCTTTTGGTGGTATTTGATCACCTCTGCGTCATTTCTAACCGCCGCTATAAATAAAAAAAGAACAACAATTTTGCAAAAAAAAAAACAGTTTTCCTTACTTTTTGCTAAAATACAAATCCAAAAAAATATATAAAAAAAACATTTTTTTCATCGGTTTTGGCCGATGTATATTCTTCCTCATATTTTTGGTTTAACCACTTCAGCCCCGGAAGGATTTCCCACATTAGGACCAGAGCACTTTTTGCGATTCGGCACTGCGTCCCTTTAACTGACAATTGGGCGGTTGTGCGACGTTGAACCCAAACTAAATTTGCGTCCTTTTTTTCACACCAATAGAGCTTTTTTTTTGGTGGTATTTGATCACCTCTGCGTCATTTCTGATCGCCGCTATAAACAAAAGAAGAGTGACAGTTTTGCAAAAAAAAAAACAAATTTCTTACTTTTTGCTAAAATCCAAATCCAAAAAAATTATTAAAAAAAAATAGTTTCCATCGGTTTTGGCCGATTTATATTCTTCCTCATATTTTTGGTAAAAAAAATCGCAATCAGTGTTTATTGATTGGTTTGCGCAAAAGTTGCCAAGTTTACGGATGATGAGAACTAATTTCTGGGGTTATTATTTTTAATTTTTTTTTACTAGTAATGGCGGCGACCTGCAATTTTTAGCGGTACTGCGATATTGCAGCGTACATGTCGGACCATTTATACAGTGATCAGTGCTATAAAAATGCACTGATTACTGTGTAAATGCTATTGGCAGTGAAGGGGTTAACCTGGAGGGGGTGCTCTAATGGTTAACTGTGTTCCCTGAGTGTGTTCTAACTGCACGTGGGCTGGGCTGGGCTGGGAGGGGAGTGATCACAGCTTCCATATACAGGAAGCCTTTCCCCCTCTGTCAGAACGGAGGTCCGTGTTTACATACACGGACCTCCGTTCTCTCACTGCGGGGGGGGCCATCGCGGGCAGCGATCAAGTGACACTTGAAAAGGGCACTTTTCTCACAACAACCTGTCATATTCCTTGTTTTATTGTGATTGTTGTTTTATTATGCATGTTGCTGAAAGACATAACTTGGTTAGTTGATATGGAACATATTTATTTTGCTCCAAAAATATAGCTGAAACCATTATAGTTTAGAAAAGGGGTCTCCAAATTTTTGAAACAAAGAGCCAGTTTACTGCCCTTCAAACTTTAAGGAGGCAGGACTCTGGACAGTAGGAGTAGAAAATGCCCTGGCATTGGTGGGAGTAAGAAATGCCATAGGCTTGATGGTCAGTGAAAGTAAAAAAAATGACATATGGGGTATCAGTGGGAGAGTTAGTTCTCCATCTCTGGTCTCAGTGGGAGGAATAGTACCCCATTGTTGGTGTCAGTGAGAGGAATAGTGCCATGTCTTTGGTATCAGTGGAAGGAATAGGGCCCCAAGGGCCAGATAAAGGCAAGAAAGGGACACATCTGGCCCACGGGTCACAGTTTTGAGACCCCTGGTTTAGAACATAGTACCAAAGGGTTATAGCATTTGTCAGTTTTCTATATTTTTTGTTTTCTTAAGATACAATAGGAAGTAAAACAAAATCTCTTCAGTCGTCCCTGGAACGGATGTCCTCTCACCGCCTCTTCTGGGGACAGTTGTACATTTCGGAATTTCCCATCACTTTTCTTTCAGTCGCGTTACATTTCCAACGTTTCCAACCCTTCCCTACTCCAACCAAAACTAAAAAAGAAGTGTGTGACATTAAGTTGTAAACTACACTAGGAAGCAAATGATACCAGTGTTGAAATGTAAATGCACTATATGGAATATATTTTGGCAATGGGTACTGGAGGATCAAAACAAATGACCAAAGCCATCCCATCTTTCTACTGATATTCCCAGATAAGAAACTGGAGAAGTTTCGGGTGAATCTGGATTTGTACTGATCATGTACTCTTCTCTAAAAATGTGTTCATTTATTCGTTATCACAATAGCATGGAATTAAAAAAAGATCAGCATTCTGTGATTCCTTGAAAATATAATTATAATAATGCTCTGCATGTGTTTTTCAGGGTTAAACATATCGCTGCATCAGTGTTGCGCCATGCACTGATATTTTATTCATCTATTCTTTTTGTATAATCTAAAATGATGGCGACACAGGGGAACATCAGCCCAAGATATTACATTTAAATAATCTTACTTTAATAAATGAAATCCGTCCAAAGACATGGAAAAGTTATCAGACCATATTAAATTGCAGTGCATCCTAATGCTGGGCTGAGTAATTCTGAAAGTGCAAAATACATTAATATTTAAAAGTGTTGACTCAGAGAGAAAAAGGCAAAAAGAAATATGAACACTTAAAGCACTTTAAATTGACTTTAAGGGGAAAAATTAAACAGTGTAATAGAATCTCTGGTGTACAAGATACAAATCAACAAATGTAGCATTGCTGTATAGCAGAAATAGGCCTATTCAATAAGAGAGTGCGGAGATCAGTGGTAAAACTGAATAGCGTAGTAACTGTGCTGATTGATAGTTATGGATTATTACTCTTTGTGCATTACTGTTGTGCTATGCACTAAATAAACATTGCTGCTTTTTTAAAATTATTTTTATCTTAAATATTGGAGATATTGTTAAACGGTGTAAAGTTTCTTCCTCAATTTTAGAGGTTGTAGAGGTGGAGCCAGGCTGTAAAGGGTAGGATGACAGTACAGAGGCAAAGTTGTGCTTTTTGTGGTTTATTCTAGCTCCCAGCACTTATGTAACAGTAACAGAAAGGTTATAACCTCTATTAGGGTTGTGTTGCTGTGTAGAGCCTCATGGTTAAAATTACCCTCTTTTTCTGTCCCAGTCACCAGAACAGGGAAAATACTAAATAGGGACACAGATAGCAGTAACTGATTGACATGTTCTATTCCTGCCTCATCCAACTAAAAGTGTCTTTAGTAGTAAAAATCTGATATTACCCATGTTACTCAATTAAGGCACGTGGAGGCTAAATACTGTACCCCTAATTCATATTCATACTGAGGAGTCTCATTTCCATGCTTTCACAACACTCCACTAGATTATGTTATCACAAATATAACATTGAAATCAATGCATATATCCTATACTGAAACAGTGTAGTTGTTAATATTATAACTATATTATATTCACTATAATTAAGTGGCAGACCATCCTACGACCTTCTGATACTTGCAGACCCATTATAATGGCCATGCTACCACAGATGTCTGTACACAGCAATAATTAGCAGTTTATTGTGTATTGCTTTATAAGCAACCTTACACAGGCACCTAGAAAGGCCTGCAGTATCCATGTTTGCTAGCTACTACTCTACATTGGAGCAGTTCCTCTCCAGCTTCAAGTCCATTCCAGATTATAAATAAATACCAAGCTCCATTCCAAGTGGCTCCAGTTGTCCCTGTTCTGGCTCTAGAGCTCTCCAGAAATTATTCCTTCAGCTCCTTTAAAGCAGCTCTGCATGCTATGGCAACTTTTTAAAAATATTATCATTGTAGCTGCTATTACATATTAAAAACAATATGTGCTAGCAAGGCCACCTACCCTTCTGGACATACAGACAACTACACAACTTCCTCTCCTCCCTGGACAAAGACAAGCTCCATAGGCCTCTCTCCCCATTTGAAACTATCTGTCTTAAATCATCACTGACACCAATATAGCATTAACACCATCGTGTTGCCTACTCCACATCACCCCAGGGCCACTGAAAAAATACAAGAGATCCCTTACCAGGCACCTGCTAACTGCAGTGAAATTACTTATTCCAAGATACTGGAAAACTACACATACCCCCCACATTAAAGGAATGGCTCTATGAAACCGATCTAATCTACAATATGGAGGAAACTGCTGCTATTGCCAACGAGACATCTGAACAGTTTCATAAACTGTGGACTCCCTGGACTATATTCCACTACTCAGATAATTACACAACCCTCACAACACACCAATTTACCCCCCAACCTAACACATAAATAAAGACTAGACACTGCCCATAAGCTAAGATGTCTACATAAAACTATACTCCAAAGAGTCCAATTACCACATCGCCCACCTGATTTATTAACTGAATCAATATCACCAAACTTCAGTCTTCTAACTCCAACAGACCTGAATGCAGGTGCCAGCGTTCACCAGATCCCCCCCCCCCCCCCGAGTTCCTGACCCAGCTTGTACCCGTCAGGGGTGTTGGTACGGGGTGCGGGATCCCCATAACACAGCACACGGTACCCCTCAATTTTTCCAAACACGATGAAGGAGCGCGGGCACCCTAACCTAGGAATTAAGCCCAACATAATACCCCGGTCATGTACGCAACCTGATTTTATGTAATGCTAATATAGGTTTGTTACTACCTCTACCCTCTCCCCCTGATGTTCAAATGTTTGAACTGCGTGTCAATTCCTAATAGACACTGTATGTAAAACGGTTTTTCTTTTTCTATAACATGAATGTGTTCTGAAAAGTCTTACTAATAAAAGCTTATTGAATAAAAAAAAATAAAAACAATATGTGATTTTTCAGTCCAGGTTTGTATTTTATTGAAACAATATGACACATGTAGATCATATAGCATACTAAGTTAACATGACAAAAATAATTTCACCAAATATTTTTCCATTTCCAGGCACTGTATACACAAAATAGTATGAGTAGGGTAAAAGAGTGGAATGCTTTCTTTCCAAACTTTCACAAGAATAAAATGACAATCAGCTATAGACCCAACAGATTAAGGTGCATCCAAATAATTCTTAATTCAAGCTATTTACTTGTTTTGGTATCCTTGAAATTCAACTTCAAGCTCAGCTCCATTCTGAATTTAGATGCTGTCCAGCTCAGGAAGTTATGTAAAAAATGACAAGCTATGTTCTGGCTTCAGGCTATATATACAGCACCAGAGCCTTGCCAAACTTTCAACTCAATATACAATATATTTACTAAATAACTAGGCAAGCGCATTGAGTGTGTGATAAAAAGTAACAGCCAAGTATAGTAAGTGTTGGGCACACTGAGACTTTGGATTTCCTGCTAAAGCTGATGGCCATCTTAGAACATTTTGCCATAATTCAGTCAAGTTCCAGTTAATTATTTGATGCTTATTTAGCTACTGTGGTTAGGTATAATTGTACTCGAACTATGCTGTCACCTTGCACTCTTTGCTGCTGTACTGTATTCACCATTGTCTTGCTATAACTGTAATCAAAGTTCTTATAATTTATAACACAGTTCTGTTTTTTTCAGGAAAACACAGTACAAATTTTGTGAGCCGTTATGATCCAAGATTTAACAGCTGGATACAGCTTCCACCTATGCAGGAAAGGTAAGTGTCTCTTCCTCTGCTCGTTATTGTTAATTTAAACCAGTGTTTCTCAACCTTTTTTCAGTCAAGGCACCCTTTAAAATTCTGTACAATCTTGAGGCACCCCATACAAAAATTTAAAAAAGAAACAAATAATTTAATCAACATTAGAGGAGATTATTCTTCCAAAGCAAACACACCTTTGCACACTGGTACCGAAAAGTATTATAATGTTTCTCTTCTCCCTCCCTTTCACTCCATCGATCAGCTAATGTGACCCCAAAGCTGATGGAATGGATCAGGGGAGGGGTAAACAAGGATGCTGTGCAAGTGCCCATCATCCTCCTTATCAACCGATAATGTCATTGGTTGTTAGGACACGGGCAGTTGTAATGGTGCACAAAGAAAATTTGTGGCTTTATGTAACTAATAGGCAGGCTTGATCTGCCCATTGGCTTGTATACATTTTTTTGGGCAATTTCTAGGAATTTTGCCAAGGCACCCCTGAAGACACTTGAAGGTACCCCAAGGTGCCTGGGCAGCCTGGTTGAAAAAGGCTGATTTAAGCAAAAGTTGTTTCTTACCTAATACCCCTTTTACACTGGGGCACTTTTCAGGAGCTTTAGTGCTAAAAATAGCCCCTGCTAAGCTCCTGAAAACCGCCTCTCATTCATTCCAGTGTGTCTTTTCCCACTGGGGCAGTGCGCTTGTGGAACGGGATTGTAGGTGTGAACCATTTCTAAACAAATATGAAGTAGTGTCCATATCCCATCAAATAAGGTAATACTAAAGAGAGACCGTTTAAGTATACTGCTAGGGTCTGCAGTTATAACTTAGGGGTTAGGGATTTTAGAGGACACTGTCCATATAATGAGCAATCACATAGACCAATAATTAAAACATCCAAAATTTATTGATCACGTAATAAAAATTACAATTTTGCCATTGCCTCTACTTCAAATTCAGTTTCACCTTCAACCATGATAGGAGGTGGTGGCACTTCTTCTCTTCCTGGAAAAGGGCTTGGCACTTCAGTAGGGATACATGGCACACAGGATGAATCTTGTATGAACTGGGAAGGGCCAATTCAAAGGCCACAGGGTTTATCATCCTCTTGATTTAAAAGGGCCCAATGAATCTAGGTCCCAGCTTCCGTGAGGGACAGGTAAGTCAGAGATTCAAAGCCGATAACCAAACTCTGTCTCCAACTTTGAATGCTGGGTTCTCCCTCCTTCCCCTGTCGTGAAATTTCTTATAGTTCTCCTGTGCTTCTTTCATGGCCTTTTGGAGATGCAGATAATTTGATTGGAGGAAGTTGATCCTATCCTGTACTGCGGGAACTGATGCCTCTGGTATGACATTGGGAAAAAAGGAGTGATGGAATCGATAATTGGCCCAAAAAGGTGATTGATTGGTAGCAGAGCGAACTGAATTATTGTATGCTAATTCCGCACATGGAAGGAGTGGGGCCCAATCATCCTGCGAGCAGGTGCAAAAACATTGCAGATATTGTTCAACCTTTTGATTGGTCCTTTCTGTCTGACCATTGCTCTGTGGGTGGTAGGCTGATGAAAGGCATAATTTGATGGACAAGGACTTGCAAAGATCTTTCCAGAATTTAGAGGTAAACTAGACACCTCTATAGGACACAATGTTGTCTGGTACTCCATGCAGCCTGACGATTTCTTTGACAAAAATTTTTGCTGTTTCAGAGGCCGTAGGTGTACCAATCATGGGTAAAAAAATTGCCATCTTAGAGAGGCGATCCTCCACCACCAAGATGGTAGTGAAACCCTCCGAGGGGGGTAGCTCAACTATAAAGTCCATCAAGCTTCTTCCAGGGCTGCTCGGGGATAGGCAAGGGTCTAAACAACTCCCAGGACTTGGTGTTGGAGCCCTTGTTTTGTTGGCAAACTGTACAAGAACTGATATAGTCCTTACAATCCTGTTTCCAATTAGGCCACCAAAAGGAACATTGAATAAGTTTGGCAGTCTTTTGCACCCGGAAATGTGCTGCAAGTTTGTGGTCATGAAATATCCGGTCTGCAGTCTTATTGGTTGGGGGACAAAAATTTTGTCCTGAGCCCACAATAAACCTTCTCTCCTTGACAGCTTGGAAACATCTGGTCCTGAGTACTGGCTGGAAGCTTGCCAAATGGCGGACATCACGTCGGGCTGAATAAGAAGGAAGTTCTGTGATGACAGGATGGTCTCAGGTTCTGAAGTTTCAGGGGTGTCAGGTAACATTCGAGACAAAGCGTCAGCTTTGCCATTCTTGAAGCCTGGCCTGTAGGAGATATGGAAGTTGAACATAGAGAAGATGAGGGCCCATCTGGCCTGCCGGGGTCTCAGTCATTTGGCAGTTTTTAGATATTCTTATGGTCTGTAAAGATCAAGATAGGATGGGCTGCTCCTTCCAACAGGTATCTCCACTCTTCCAAGGCAAATTTAATGGCCAAAAGTTCTCGGTCCCCAACATCCTAATTCTTCTCCGGAGGGGACATTTTCCGGGAGGCAAAAGCTATGGGATGCAGGAGAGCCTTGGGTCCTTGGCTCTGGGATAGTACTGCGCCAGTTGCTATCTCTGATGTGTCTACTTCCAACACATAGGGTAGCGCTGGATCAGGGTGCTGGAGCACTGGTGCTGAAATAAACAGGGACTTGAGTTTATCTAAGGCGATCTGAGCTTCAGGAGACCACTGGAACCGGATTTGTTGTTGAGTTAATTGTGTGATGGGTGCAATAATGGCAGAGAACCCTTTTATGAATCTCTGGTAGAAGTTGGCAAATCTGATAAATCGCTGAACCCCCTTTCTGTCAGAAGGGGCTGGCCAGTCCAGAATTGCTTGCACTTTCTGGGGATCCATTGAAATACCCCCCCCCCCCCCCGTGGAGATGACCAGTCCCAGGAACTGGATGGAGGTTTTCTCTAAATCACACTTCTCCGCCTTGACATACAGTCCATGTTCCCTTAGAGTGGCAAGCACCTTTTTGACATGAGTACGATGGAGTTCCAAATTGGGAAAATAATCAAGATGTCATCGAGGTAGGCAATCAAAAATTTGTCTAGAAATTCTCGAAAAATGTCATTAACCAGATGCTGAAAAGTTGAGGGTGCATTACATAGTCCAAATGGCATGACAAGGTATTCAAAGTGCCCGAATCGAGTTCTGAAGGCTGTCTTCCACTCATCTCCTTCACGGATCCAAACGAGGTTATAGGCTCCCCGTAGATCCAATTTGGTGAAGTTTCGGGCTGTCCGGAACCTCTGGAAGAGTTCCGGGATGAGTGGAAGAGGGTAACGGTTCTTTACTGTGATTTTATTAAGTTCTTGGTAGTCCACACAGGGTCGGAGGGTGCCATCTTTCTTTTCTACAAAAAAGATACCGGCCCCAACTGGAGATGAAGAGGGAGATGAAGAGGGACGAATAAACCCTTTCTCTAGATTTTCATCTATGTAATTCCGCAGAGCTTCCAGTTCCGTCTCCGATAAAGGGAATATTCGTCCAAATGGAATGTCTGCCCCAGGTAACAGTTCAATCGGACAATCATAGGGCTGATGGGGTGGTAATGTGTCCGCTCCCCGTTTATCAAAAACGTCCAGGAATAGACATAATACATACCACCGAATATACTTTTTCCTGGTTAACCAAAAAGATTTGACAAAGATAAAACTAGCGGAGATAGGAAATTGTATATGGTCAGATCACGCCCCTATATTCTTGATATTAGAAACCCCAAATCAGGAAAGGAGGAATTGGACATGGAGATTGAATGACAACTTGCTTAAAGACGAGATCTGTGTGACCGAAATAGAGAAAACCATTGGTGAGTTTGTTGAAGATCATAGGATGGATGAGACCTCCCAACCACTCCAATGGGAAACCCTAAAATGTGTATTGAGGGGTATATTTATAAAACATGGGGCTAGATTAAAAGTAGCAAAAAATAAAGAAATTACAACATTGTTAAAAGAAATAGCGGTATAGGAAACTAGACATAAAGAAAATCCAATCTCAGATAACATGATAGCGATAACTGAAACACAAATGAAACTTCAGACACTTCTGAAAGAACAAACGCTAAAAATAAGAGATAGGGCGAGAACAATGTTTTATCAACATGGCAACAAACCGGGAAGATTATTAGCCCAAGCATCGAAACAAAGAGCTTCTATAGGTCCAATAATAAAGATTGAGAAACCAAATGGTGAAATGACACACGATTCAAACGAAATGATACAAATTTTCCATTCCTATTACTACAAAGTATATAATGTCAATAACCCGAATCAAAAGATAGAGGGGTTTCAGCAGAAAGTGCAACAATACATAAAAGATACAGAAATACCAGCAATATCAAAAGAAGCTAAAATAGAAATGGAGCGTGAATTTACAAACTTAGAGATACAGAACATGATAGATACATTAGTCATAAGGAAAAGCCCAGGGCCAGATGGGTTTACCCCACGGTTCTACAAGAGGTTTAAGGAGGAATTAGTACCCCTGCTTAATAAAACGTTTAACTCTGTTTCATCCCACCAACCGTTTGTCCCACAGAGTAAAGAAGCACACATTTCCCTGATACCCAAACCGGGAAAAGATCATACATTATGCGGAAACTATCACCCTATCTCCTTAACAAACATAGACCTGCATATTTACTCGAAAATAATAGCAAATAGACTTACCCCAATAATGCCTGGGAGTATTCATGTGGACCAGGCGGGATTTACCAGAGGACGGGAGGCAAGAGACAATACCCTGAAAACAATATCGTTGATAGAGTATGCCCAGAGGAGCACCATCCCATCCTGCCTGCTTTCCATTGATGCCGAAAAGGCGTTTGACAGGGTGGGATGGTGCTTCATGGAAGAGACTCTTGGGCAATGGGGGTTAGGTCCCCAAATGATGCAAAAAATTATGGTGTTATATGATAAACCAAAAGCTAGAATAAGGATAAACGGAGATCTGACAGAGAGTATAGACATCTTTAATGGAACACGACAGGGATGTCCGTTGTCACCATTAATTTATATTCTGATAATGGAACATCCGACATGTGCCATCAGGAAGAACTCAGATATTCGGGGGATAAAGGTAAAAGAGACAGAGTACAAGACGGCGGTATACGTGGACGATTTACTAATCTACATAACCGACCCAATAATAACAATACCAAACTTAATTAAAGAATTAAATAGATTTGGGGAAGTTAGTAACTTTAAAATCAATATGGGGAAAACAGAAGCCCTCAACATATAATTGACAAAAGGAACCCAGCAAGTATTACAGAAAAAATTTCTTTTAAGTGGCAAATTAAGGCTATTAAATATCTGGGAGTGATAATTCCCAAGAATTTAGAGGAACTCCAAGAACTAAACTACCTCCCAACAGTACAGAATATAATAAAATTATTACAAAACTATGATAGAAAGGCCTTTTCATGGATAGGGAGGGTAAATATAATATAAATGGATATTCTACGTAAAATGTTCTATATGTTACAGACAATCCCACTGTATCCTCCTAAGGCTCTATTGCAGCACCTGAGAGGTGCAGTAGGAGAGTTTATATGGGGCAATAAAACTCCTCGAATAGCTAGGAATATTATGATTAGATCTAAAAAGGAAGGAGGGTTGGCCCTCCCGGACTTTGGAAAATATCTGAGGGCGGTATTTGTAAATAGAATAGTAGACTGGTTCCACAACTCAGAGCATAAGCAATGGGTTAAGCTGGAGGAAGATATTGTTGGGATGAAATTGAAATCACTACCATGGGTAGATAAAAAATCTAGACCAAAAACAATAGATCATTCAATGCTAGTTAGAACCACACTAAAGGTATGGGATGGAATACTAAGAAGGGGAAAAGAAGGACAAATCTCCACTCAGATCAGGCTGATGACACCATTATTTTCTAACCCAGAATTCCCACCTGCATTAGGAAATAAAACATTTCTTAAATGGCAAAATAAAGAAGATATAAGAATAGCTCAGATATTGGTAGAAGGAAAATTACCCCCACTGGAATTTATGGAAATGGACTATGGAAAGAACTGGATACAGTATAAGCAATTGCATACATATATTTTGGCAATAGGACAAAAAGCCCCATTAGCTAGACAGCTAACAGAATTTGAAAAATTATTAATACAAGAAAAAAAACCTAATCATACACTGTCAAAGGTCTATAGATACTTAATATCACAAGAAACTAAGAATGACGTCCCATATAGGAGTAAATGGGCAAAAGAGATAGAAATGGAGATTACGGATCAAGAATGGGATAGAGCATTCCTTATGGCGCATAAGATGTCAGTATCTATGAGACACCAAGAAAGGAATTATAAGATTCTAACACGATGGTACAAATGTCCGGTAGATATGCATAGAATAAACGAGGAGAACTCTGAACAATGCTGGAGATGTTCCATAGAAAAGGGCACAATGGCACATATATGGTTTTTTTGTTTACTAGTATTTCAATTCTGGACAGTAATTTTTGAAATATATTATGATATTACTAAAAAACGGGAATATCCGAATATCAAAATAGCGTTGTTGTCTATGATTAAGGGACCAATTAAGAAAATAAGACAGGACATACTGGGGTATATGTTAAAGGCAGCACGAACAATGATTGCCCGAAATTGGTGGATAAGTAAAACACCATCAATAATAGAATGGGTATGTGAAATGTGAGAAATCCAGGATATTGAAAATACAATTATGAGGGAGGGAGGACAGGAAAATATGATCCCCCAGATATGGCAGGGATGGGACGAATTTCGTGAGTCATCTAAAATTAAAGAATATTTATAAAAAATTATGGGGATGAATGTTATGGGAGGGGTAGGGAGAGGGGGGGAAGATGGAAGGAGATGGAAGAGGGAGGGGAAGGTGAGGTAAAGGGAATGAATTATATATTCTTTAAAATTCTTCTTTTTTTTTTTTTTGGTTGTGTGAAGTGAATGATGGATTGTAGGAATGAATGATAAAAGGTTGATACACAATAAGAGGATAACAATGTCCTCTATGATGAATATAATATCACTAAATAAGAATAATACCTGTAATGATTGTGATATGGAAATGTGATGCTTGTTTTTTTTTACTTGTTGTTAACCTTCCTAGCGGTATTCCCGAGTGTGGCTCGGGGTGGATTTTCAGTACCAAGAGCGGTAACCCCAAGCCACACTCGGGCTTGCATCGCTGGATCCAGGCAATGTTACTCACCTTGTCCCCTGGATCCAGCGATGTCCTCCCGCGGTGTCAGCGTGTCTGCGAGCTGTGTCCGCCACTCCGATGTCTCTGTGTGCCGGGCTCCGTTCCCTGCGAGCGTCGCATCGCACGGGGGCGGAGACCGGCGGGAAATTCAAAAAGTGAAACACACACAGTACATACAGTACACTGTAATCTTATAGATTACATTACTGTATGAAATCATTACACATCCCCTTTGTCCCTAGTGGTTTGCCCAGAGCTCTGCATGCACTTTTATATAATAAATGTCATTCTTTCTGCCTGGAAACATGAGAATGTCCATAGCAACCAAAAAGTGTCCCTTTGCGTCAAAAGTGGTTTTTGATCAGCTAGAAAACACCGATAGTAAATAAGAATCATTTGCAGAATTGAGTGATACTGATTTTTGGGGAAATTTATCATCAGAAACTGAAAGTGACGACAGCGACAATTCTGCAACTGAGCAAATTTCTGCGTTTTTGGTTTGATTACATTATTGAATACATTTTATTACTATTATATTATTATTTTTGATAATTATTTTTAGTTATTTATTATATTATAATTTATGATTTTCATTTTTCAAACTTTTCATACCCGGGATGTCTACTAGACTCTTGTTTGGACAGATTTAAGTGAGTTATTCCTAAGAATTACAGGCCTACAATATAAAACGCCAAATTTTCATGCAAAATAATTATACCGCTTTCAGCAATAAATTCCAGACTCAGTCATACCGCCAGGGAGGTTAATGTAAATATAATGGAAAAATGTAATAAATAGAGATTTATAATAAAAAAAACATCCAGGAATCCTTGATACTCCACAGGAACCTCTGGGTGTGTGCCGGACTGGATAGTTAGGCAAGTGGCAGGTTTCTTGGGAGCATTAACAAAGCAGTGCTGGGTGCAGTACGTAGAAGAAAACAGAACTTCTTTCTTGGCCCAGTTTATCTGAGGGTCATGGGCTTGTAGCCAAGGAAGTCCCAGAATTACGGGAAACATGGGGGAGCTGATGATGTCGAAGCGCAAGAATTCTTGATGCCCAGAGTCTGTGGTGGTGAAGATCGGCTTGGTTTCTTGTGTGACGAGGCCTGAGCAGGGTAGAGAGCCATCAGCGAGGCGGACCTGGAGACTCTGCTGCTTCTGATGAAGGGGAATGTGGAGTCTTGCTGCTAATGTACAGTCCAGGAAGCAGCTACAAGCTCCGGAATCAATGATCGCCAGAAGCTGGACCTCCTCTCCTGCCACCGATAAAACGACAGAAAGGACAAGGTGAGACAAGGAGGGACCAGCAACCTGAAAGTTCATTACATGGTATGGGGGTGACTTACTGGGTCTCACGGGGCAGTGGAGCAAGTAGTGACTGGCACCCCCACAGTAAAGGCACAGGTTGGCCCGTCGGCGACGTTGCTTCTCCTCCGGAGTGAGTGGACAGCGGATCATCCCCAGCTGCATTGATTCTCCTTCAGGATGCTGCTGCAGGTGTAACAGGGCTAGAAGCAGGCAGTTGAGCAGAGATGACCTTGGGAAGCATCCAGGTGGACGGTGCGCAGTCGTTCAGACCGTCGCTCCCGCAAGCGTCTGTCCAGTTTGATGGATAGCTGGATCAGGCCTTCCAAGGTAGTATGACTTTCAACTCTGGCCAGCTCATCTTTAAGAGTCTCTGAGAGCCCCTGCCGGAATTGATATTTAAAAGCAACTTCGTTCCACACAGTATCTGCAGACCATCTCCGGAAGTCCACCGTATAGTCTTCCACAGGGCATTTGCCCTGGAGCAGGGTATGCAGGGCTGCCTCTGCGGTGTTGGTACACTGGGGATCATCATATAGTTGTGCCATAGCCTCAAAGAAAGTGTCAACAGAGTCCAGTGATAGGCTTTTCTGCTCCAGCAGATTATGTGCCCAGGGTTGGGGTTCCTCGGACAGCAGGGAAATGATAAATCTCACCTTCACAGACTCGGAAGAAAATGTCCTTGGTTGTAAGGCCAGGTACAAGAGACAGGCATTCTTGAAGGCCTTAAATCTCTTGCGGTCGCCCGAAATCGCTCAGGAATAGGTACCCTGGGTTCGGGGGCTGGAGCAAATACTGGCAATGTGGAGTTCGCTTGTAGCGGTGAAGCCATAATTAAGCTTGTGGAGGGTGCACTTGCATCAGCAGGAGCAGGTATCACAGTCATGTGCTGGAGGCAACCCTCTAACTGGAAGTGTCCCTCTTGTAACCGCTGTGCCGTTTGGGTCAAGGCCATAACCTGTTGACACAAGGCCTCGAGCGGGGAGCCTCCTTTGTCGCTCTCTGTCATGGCTGGATTGTACTGTCACATACCTGATCCTGAAGCCGAGATGCTGAGAGAGACCTCCTTGCGGCTAAACGCAGTATACCACTGAAAGTGACACAGGAGGTACAGTGCGAAGAGAAGCATGGATTACCAACTGCAGGCATAGACTTGACCTGGAGTGCAGGAACAGCAGAGGATGCTGAAGTGGGCGTCTGTGCTGCAGGCAGATCTGGTAACGGGAGCAGAGTAATCAGGAAGACAAGCCGGGTCATACACAGGAGAGTTGTAGCAAAGTCCGTTAGGCAAGCCAGGGGTCAAACACAGGACAATTGTAGCAAAGTCTGTTAGGCAAGCCAGGATACAAACACAGGAGACTGCAAGCCAGAGTCAGGGGCAGAGCCAGGGTCGAAAGCCAGAGGAGTGGAGCAGTAGCAGGTCCAAAGGGCAAGCTGGGTCACAACGGGAAACACCGGAACAGAATTCTGGTACAGATGCAAGGGAGACTGAAGATGATCCAGCGATCAGGGGTAGCCTTAAATAGGGCACCCTTGGTGCTCATTGGACGCGCCGAGCGCCCTGATTGCGCCTGCGTGTGCGTTGTCCCGCAGTGCCGTGCAGGTGCAGTTGCGTACGAACGTTCCGATTGGAATGATCGTTCCGATTACAACGAACGTTCCGATCTCCGGAACGATCGTTCGGATCTTCATTGCTGCTTCTCTGCCAATTCTGCTCCTAAAATGCATGACGGTGCTCCCTGCATGTTGGTCCTCTCTATGTGGCCAGGCTGAGAAAAAGTCTCACACATGTGGTATTGCCATACTCGCGCGTAGCAGAATGTATTTTGGGGTGTAATTGGAAGTATGCATATGCTGTGTGTGAGAAATAACTTGTTGTTATGACAATTTTGTGCAAAAAAAAAAAAATAATTTCTTAATTTTCCCAAGAATTGTGGGAAAAAGTACAACTTCAAAAAACTTGCTAAATACCTTGGAATGTCTACTTTTCAAAAGGGGGTAATTTGGGGGGTATTTGTACCTTCCTGACATTTCAGGGCCTCAAGAAATGAGATAGGCCATCAGTACATCAGGTGTGATCAATTTTCAATGATTGGCACCATAGCTTGTAGACGCTATAACTTTCACACAGACCAAATAATATACACTTATTTGGGTTATTTTTACCAAAGATAGGTAGCAGTATAGGTTTTGGCCCAAATTTATGAACAAAAATTACTTATTTGCAAATGTATTATTTATCACAGAAACCAAAAAAAAGTGTTTTTTTTTCAAAATGTTTGCAATTTTTTCACTTATGTTGCAAAAAATAAAAAACCCAGAGGTTATTAAATACCACCAAAAGGAAGCTCTATTTGTGTGAAAAAAATGATAAAAAATTTTGTTTGGGTACAGTGTAGCATGAAGTGTAATTGTCATTCAAAGTGTGAGAGTGCTGAAAGCTGAAAATTGGTCTGGGCAGGAAGGGGGTATAAACGTCCTGTATTGAAGTGGTTAACCCCTTTTTTGGGGTTTAAAAGCTCCCCGTTAGCGGCCGAAAAGCAACACCGGTAAATCGCAGCTAAAACGAGTGGAACTTTACTGCTAACGGCCGACACTTTCAGTGTGAAAGCAGCCTAATTGTGAGGGTGCAACAGACTGCCTATCAGTCAAAAAAAGTAGCTTTGTGAACCCCCATGAAAATGTTGCTTTTTTCACACAATTCTGTTGTATAATTTTAACAACTTTAAATGTGTTTTAGGTCAAATGCGACACACTTTGGAGGCTACTACCTCAAAGTTTTCTTCTCCCAGATCTGAGAGCTGGAGTTTATTGTAGTTTCATAGATCCCAGCCATTCAACTTATATTCTTAGTCTATACATGCAATTTAACAAGAGCGCATATGTAGCTATATTGTTTTGGTACAAGTTGCAAAAAAAAGTGAGATAGATGCTGCACAATTTGCAACTCTCATGTGTGTCTGGACACATAAATGTTGTGTTCTTTACAGCTTAACTGCAAGGAAACGAAAAGCTAACTGAAGAAAAAATTTTGATGATGTGCTTCTTTTAGTAAATTGGAAACAATGACCCTTGAAGGACCATAAGGATAGTGAATGTCAAGATAATTTATAATTGTTAAGGTATCTTCTTTATCTTTCTCATTGTCATTTAGACTTTGGAAAATCCTTTCTAAAGAACTAGCAGTCCCTAAACCTCCTTACAAGAAAAAAAGGAAAATAAAAACATGTTAAATCAGTAGCAAATTGTATTTAGTGCACTAGAGTACACATTTAAGTAAAAAGATAGTAGTCACTCTACAAGTGATATATGCAATATATATCAGGTCTGACCTGCTGTGAAAAGCAGAGATAATCTTTATATTGTGTGTTTTCTTCATTCAGAAGAGCCAGTTTCTATGCCTGTCGCCTGGATAAGCACCTATATGTCATTGGAGGAAGAAATGAAACAGGATACTTGTCGAGTGTTGAGTGCTATAATCTAGAGACAAATGAATGGTGCTATGTGTCCCCATTACCACAGCCTCTGGCAGCCCATGCTGGAGCCGTCCACAATGGCAAAATATATATATCAGGTGAGAAAAATGCAAGTAGTATCACTTTTCGTTTTGACATAGCTCAGAATTATAAAAGAAGCATTTTACTACTGTATATGATAATCAAATAGGTAATACATGCCCCAAATAGAAAAAAAAAATGACTAGATTCGTACCCTTGTTATCCCTCAAAGCAACCTACCTTCCCCATCATTACAAGGCAGTCACTCTTAATCTGTTACATGCATGCATTCTACTGTTGGGTGCATGGTGAGATATGACTTCACAATGGAATATGCATACAACATTTCCATGGTTTAGTGGGGTAAGATGAGGGCCGGTGTGTATAGGTACTGGGGTGATTGCTATAGTCTTAGTATAGTAAAAAAAGAAAAATCCATTTCAGAAAGATTGCTACCTTATGATGAAAATATGGCCTAAACCAACTTTTAGAAAATAATGGGTTGGACAAGAAAACCTATACAGTTAGTTCTCTACATATGAGCTTTCAAAGATTCGAGCATGCATTCACATGTCAATCGTGTGAGTTCACATTTCTGGTTTACATTCTCATGCATGCATCCTCTACAAGTGATTGTGCTTCTGTTTTCTTTATTGTGTACAGTACTACATCTTTATTTCAACCTTTTTTCCATGTACTATTTATGTGAAATGTGTTATAAACCTATTACAGTAATTTATTAGGCCTTACATACAAATTGTTGGACTTACAAACAAACTGGATTTAGAAATGGACTCTCAGAATGGAACTCATTCGTATGTAGGGGACTTACTTTAATCTGTTTTTTGACTAAATTGAATCTGAGGATTACATTACATTTGATAAAGCCTTATTTCTTCTGATATCCCATAGTAACAAAGTGAGAGTGTCAAAAGGAAAAATGAATGCTTGGGTATTTAAATAGGGTAAAATGCCACTTGTCTAGCCAAATATGTGCTAGTTTAGAATTCTGTATATAGATCTACAGTATCTCACAAAAGTGAGTACACCCCATACATTTTTGTGAATATTTTATTATAACTTTTCATGTGACAACTCTGAAGAAATTACACTTTGCTACAATGTAAAGTAGTGAGTGTACAACTTGTATAACAGTGTAAAGTTGCTGTCCCTTTAAAATAACTCAACACACAGCCATTAATGTCTAAACCTCTGGGAACAAAAGTGAGCACACCCCTATATGGAAATGTCCAAATTGGGCCCAATTGGCTATTTTACCTCCCCGAAGTCATGTGGCTCATTAGTGCTACAAGGTCTCAGGTGTGAATGGGGAGCAGGTGTATTAAATTTGGTGTTATCGCTCTTACTCTATCATACTGGTCACTGGAAGTTCAGTATGGCACCTCACGGCAAAGAACTCTCTGAGGATCTGAAAAATAGAATTGTTGCTCTACATAAAGATGGCCTAGGCTATAAGAAGGTTGCCAAGACCCTAAAACTAAGCTGTAGCACGGTGGCCAAAGCCATACAGCAGTTTAACAGGACAGGTTCCAATCAGAACAGGCCTCGCCACGGTCAACCAAAGAAGTTAGGTGCACATGTTCAGCGTCATATCCAGAGGTTGTCTTTGGGAAATAGACGTATGAGTGCTGCAGAGGTTGAAGGGGTGGGGGGGGTCAGCCTGTTAGTGCTTAGACCATATGCCGCAAACTGCATCATATTGGTCTGCATGGCTGTTGTCCCAAAAGGAAGCCTCTTCTAAAGATGATGCACAAGAAAGCCTGCAAACAGTTTGCTGAAGACAAGCAGACTAAGGTTGTGGATTACTGGAACCATGTCCTGTGGTCTGATGAGACCAAGATAAACTTATTTGCTTCAGATGGTGTCAAGCATGTGTGGCAGCAACCAGGTGAGGAGTACAAAGACAAGTGCGTCTTGCCTACAGTCAAGCATGGTGGTGGGAGTGTCATGGTCTGGGGCTGCATGAGTGCTGCCAGCACTGGGGAACTACAGTTCATTGAGGGAACCATGAATTCCAACATGTACTGTGACATACTGAAGCAAAGCATGATCCCCTCCCTTTGGAGACTGGGCCCCAGGGCAGTATTCCAACATCATAACGACCACAAACACACCTCCAAGATGACCACTGCCTTGCTAAAGAAGCTGAGGGTAAAGGTGATGGACCAGCCAAGCATGTCTCCAGACCTAAACCATATTGAACATCTGTGGGGCATCTTCAAATGGAAGGTGGAGGAGTGCAAGTTCTCTAACATCCACCAGCTCTGTGATGTCATCATGGAGGAGTGGAAGAGGACTCCAGTGGCAACCTGTGAAGCTCTGGTGAACTCCATGCCCAAGATAGTTAAAACAGTGCTGGAAAATAATGGTGGCCAAACAAAACATTGACACTTTGGGCCCAATTTGGACATTTTAACTTAGGGATGTACTCACTTTTGTTGCCAGCGTTTTAGACATTAATGGCTGTGCGTTGCGTTATTTTGAGGGGACAGCAAATTTACACTGTTATACAAGCTGTACACTCACTACTTTACATTGTAGCAAAGTGTCATTACTTCAGTATTGTCACATGAAAAGATAAAATAAAATATTTACAAAAATGTGAGGGGTGTACTCAGGGAGCTTGACTGGTTTGTACTGCAATGCTTTTGTAATAAAGTGAAAGAGTTTTTAATTTGGACGAAGACCTTTGTGCAGGTTTTGTATGCTTGAGGATCCTCTGAGCTGCCCAAGGAGGGTTCATCCTGACACCAAGCACTTGATAAGGCTGTATATTTTTTTTAAAAACAGCTCTTGGTAAAAACAATGATCACACTCCTCCCAAGCTGAAAATCTTCCACTTTCAATTCCCCCTTTCAATTTTTTCTTTCACAACTTTATTGAGGCAGATTTCTTCTTAACACAGACTGTGGTGTTTCATCTACCATTTGTTCAATTTGCAAAATAAGTATAAGATATGCTATAATTGACATAATATTGCATAATATGAGGGGTTGTTTTGAAAAAAGAGTATGCCTATTCTTTTTTTAAAATTCAGTATGTTCCTGTCCATCCAAAGTTATAGATGAAGCCTACTAGACCGAGTCAGACCTTCCTTTGTGTCTTGGAAACTTCAGCAGCAAAATGAATAAAAATGGCAACGGGAAGAGCAGAAAACCCCTTCCAAATGGCACAGCAGAGGTGCAGACTTGGAAACTCATATGACAATAGTCTACTTGGGAAATATACAACTTTTAGGCTGGGTTCGCAACTAATACCGATGCGGCTCCCAGCAGGGGACCGGTGCATCCTGGTTCACCGTCTCAGGTCTGACTTCAGCCCGAATTTTTGGCTGAATTCAGACCTGAAATGGACCAAAAGACACACAGGGCTCCTGTGCAAATTCGCACCAAAGCTGCATCAGAGATATGTGAACCACCTCCATAGAGAGCCAGACAAAATCTCCTGCCATTGCAAATAGGATGCGGGGACCCCGCATCCAATTCGCAATGGTGAGAACCCAGCCTAAAGAAGGGCACATACCCCAGAAGCATGTCCTGAAAAATAGAATGTTAGTGCAAATAAAATAAATTTAAAAAAGTATCATGGACAGTACTCAATTGTTTCTGTGGGAAATATAAGAAACTGCCGGCTGGTTCATCTCTCCAGTATCTACCAAAACTGCCAGGTTTTGGATGGAGTGACCCTTTAAATATTGGAATGAGCATAGGTGCATCACCACCAGATGTGATTTTTTTTGTTGATTTTTAAGTTATATGTTGATACAATCATATATATATATTTTTTTTAATGTTTTTTAAATTACTGAGAATCATACTGATTGCAGCGGGATAATTTTGAGCAGAAAACTGTAAAAATGGGATTGCCCTTACTGCCCACATCTCATAAACAAAAATGCCTATGCATCAAAAGGAACATGTATTCAGATTGGTTGTACAGGTTATTTAGGTTTGAAGAAATTAGACAAACCTTAATGGGCTATGCCACAATATCAGTTTATGATAGAAACCTAAACTAACCATAGTTTGTAATGTGCCTTTGCTATATAATGACATCATTTAGTGTTTACATAAAGAGTGAAGGAGACTAGGATGTTTTAATGTTTTTGTCTGTGTATTTCTTTTCTTTTCAAAAATGGCTTTAAAAATGTCACAAAAAAATTTTAAAAATTCAACTAGATCGGAAAAGGCTATCATTAATCAATTATTCAAATTGCAGGTGGTGTTCATAATGGCGAGTATGTGCAATGGTTGTACTGTTATGATCCAGTAATGGATGTATGGGCTCGGAAGCAAGACATGAACACTAAGAGAGCAATCCACGCCTTAGCTGTAATGAATGATCGTCTATATGCAATTGGCGGTAACCATTTAAAAGGTCAGTTTAACATATTCTAACACCATACCTGTTTTGCTATGGTTCAATAGGCAGTGCACTGGGGATTGCATATTACCTTTATATTGTTATTGAGGTATATATGTATTTTTTTTACACCGGATCTACTAATATCACACATATTCAGTAACTATGAGCAATTTTATGCTATGTTGTCCTATAGTTCCACCATCCTATTGTATTGTGTTGTGTAGCTATCATCAACAGGCTCATACATTTCAAACACCAGTTTGTTCATGTAAAACATTCAATAATATTTAGAAATGTATCACTCATCCCCAGTGGGGCTGCTGAAAATATACCCAGGTCCTCCCAAATTGTAAAGAAGCCTCCAGTCACACAAGCCCAGTCCCACACACACGCACAATTAAGACTGAATTTATTTTTAGTATTTATTGCTGACGAGCATTAACCACTTGCTGACCAGCCACTGTTGTTATACAGCGACAGGTCGGCTCTCTTGCACAAATCACCATAGCTGTATGGCGGTCTGTACACAAGCTATTGTGGGCCGCGCACCTGCTGTGCCCGCGGATCCCGCTGACTCAATGTCCACCGGCGACCCGCGATCGCCTTGTAAAGAGGCAGAATGTGTATCTGCATATGGAAACAAGGCGGATCCCTATTCTGACAGATGACATGGCAGAGATTTGCTCCTCCCAGTCATCGGGAGCAGTGATCTCTGTCATATCCCTGCCTGCCCCTCCCCCTACAGTTAAAACACGCTGAGGGAACACACTTAACTCCTTGATTGCCCCCTAGAGTTAACCCTTTCCCTGCCAGTGTCATTTTTACATTAATCACTGCATTTTTTATAACATTGATCAATGTAATAATATCACTGGCCCCCAAAAAGTGTCATTTAGGGTTAGATTTGTCCACCGCAATGTCGCTAAAAATCACAGATTGCCACCATTACCAGTTAAAACAATAAAAAAAAAATTAAAGTCCCTAAATCTATCCCGTAGTTTGTAAACGCGATAACTTTTGCGCAAATCAATCAATATACGCGTATTGTGATTTTTTTTTACCAAAAATATGTACAACAATATATATTGACCTAAACTGATGAATACATTTTTTTTATATATATTTTTTTTTGGATATGTATTATAGCAAACCGTAAAAAAAAATTGTTTTTTTTTTCAAAATTGTCGTTCTTTGTTTGCTTAGAGGACTAAAAATAATAAACCACAGCAGTGATCAAATACCAACAAAGGAAAGCTCTTTTTATGGGAAAAAAAGGATGTCAATTTTGTTTGGGTACAGCGTCGCACGATCGCACAATTGTCAGTTAAAGCAGTGCAGTACCGTATCGCAAAAAAATGGCCTGGTTAGGAAGTGGGTAAATCCCTCCAGGGCTGAAGTGGTTAACAGGAGAGGGGTTTAGGGTCATAGGATCCTCCAAAGTGATCAGTAGCAATGATAGGAGGACAAACTTCTCTCTAATCTTCAAATACAGCTTTCTGGAGGTAGCAGGAAATGGACAGTAAAGCTGGCATGATAAATATTCAGCTAATCATTTAGATCTTCCAGCTACTATGCTCTGGAAACTACTTTCAGAGGCAGGTGGGAGTAATCAAACTCTCAGTTCAGGAAACCCTGAACAGACTTAAACAATCAATTACTGCTCCATTCACTACAATGGAGCCAAAAGCTAAATTTACATAGCAATCTTACCAGAAGATTGACCTACACAAATACAAGTGTTTCATCTAATTTTTTTTCTATTAAGAATGACACTAAGATATTTACCTAGTCCCTTTTATGACGTAATTAAAAGGAAAGATTCTTTAGCCACAGAAGGTTTCACCCACTTCATGACCAGGCCGTTTTTTTGCAATACGGCACTGCGTTGTTTTAACTGACAATTGCGCATTCATGAGAGGTTGTATCCAAACAAAATTTATGTCCCTTTTTTCCAACAAATAGAGCGTTCTTTTGGTGGTATTTGGTCACCTCTGCGTTTTTTATTTTTTGCGCTATCAACAAAAAAAGACTGACAATTTTGAAGGAAAAACAATATTTTTTACTTTCTGCTATAAAACACACCCAGTAAAAAAATGTAAAAAATCTAATTTGCTCATCAATTTAGGCCAGTATGAATTCTGCTACATATTTTTGGTTTAAAAATCCCAATAAGCGTATATCGATTGGTTTGCGCAAAAGTTATCGCGTCCACAAACTATGGGACATTTTTATGTAATTTTTATTTTTACTAGCAATGACGGCGATCAGCAATTTTAAGCGGGACTGCAACATTGTGGTGGACAAATTGGATACTAAGTGACACTTTTTGAGGACCAGTGACAGCAATACAGTGATCAGTGCTAAAGAAAATGCACTGTCACTGTATAAATAACATGGGAAGGGATTAACATCAGGGGTGATCAAAGGGTTAAGTATGCTCCTAGGGAGTGATTTCTAACTGTATGGGGGATGGTTTAACTGGAGGAAGAGAAAGAGCTGTGATCCTGATTAGAACGGTGGACTGCCTTGTTTACATAGGCAGGTTGGCCGCCGGACCAATTGATTGGCGCGCACGCTCCCCAGACCCAGAGGAGGAAACAACGCACAGGTACGTTGTTTTGCGGAGCCGGGCCACCCTGTTGCTGTAAATGTGCAGTGGGCGGTCCAGAAGCTGTTAATTGCTTGAGTGTGCAGCTGTTTAGTAATTTCACTAAAGAATAATACATAAACAAACTGGCGACCAAATGGAAACATTGTAGAACTGGTCCATTTATTATATTCAAAAATCGTGGGGAAGCTGGATGAGATGTCTGATCACACAATGGCTGAATCAGTGCATGTAATCATTGTTATGTCATTCTGACAGTCTAGTTTTAATGAGAAAAAACAGATCAGCTGTTTACAGGGAATTTAGGAATTCTGTAGCAGAGAATGACTTGCTTGTATTCTGTAGATACAGATGTAGGCATTGTCAGTATATTTCCTCTAAATATCTAAGTAAGAGGGTCTTTCTTTCACATCAGCAGTCTCAATATTGTTATAAGAAAACCTGCTTTGACATTCCCAGCTTCCCTTTATGAGTGCACATACTATCACATTAATAATCAAATAGTAGAGAATGCTGGTCATTTTACCTCAAGCTCCATATGCATTTCTGGGCATAGTAGCAGAGACATAAGGTATAAGAGTATGGTTATTTCCAAGAGAGGACATTTGAATAGTTGGCATTTCAGAAAATCAGCGGTTTTAGTAAAGCAACTACAGATTAAAATTAAATTTTCAAAAAAACAGTATTCAAAAACAAATTGGTTTGTATAGCAACTGGTTTTACCAGTTTATGTTTCCCTTAACAAAATGCATCATCAAGTCAGGTATGTGGAAAAGAAAAACTAATAAAAAAAAGGTTAATCCAGTTAATATGAATTTATATGCAGCATGTGAGTATCATGATTTGCATGGCTAAAGCCAGTCTACAAATCTGTGATGCTAACTACAACTAGGAAAGCAAGGACGAGAAAGAGAGCTACTTCATAACCTCTTCTCTAGTCATTGATGGTAATTATACAATGAACAGTTATAACATTATGAAATTAAATCTCCATTAAGAGAGTTATGTAGATTGATGGTGTGATGGGGCCTAGCGTCTGTCATTGCCCATCTGTTTCTACTGCTCCTCACATAAACTAGAGGTTCAAAATGTCTGCTGAAATCTCTTATTTGTCAGATTTGGCCATGGAAGTGTATGGTCACAGGCCGGTTACTGCAGGTACACCATTATACACAGGCCAAGGCTTTTATTGGCCAACTCAGCCTTTTTCACCAAGCGTCAAGGTATTTTGAGAGTTAGGAGTTGCTTCAGCAAGATCCAATTCTGAAAAACAATATCTACTTTTAAAAAATATTCTATAATAATAGTTTATTTTTAACCAGGGAATAATTTTATGAACGGGAAAGAAGATAAGAATCTTGCACCATTTTTACTTAATCAACAGAATTTAGGAGATCATTCAGGAAAAGTTTAGAAAAAGAAAGTGGAGATTTTGCACATGGCGGCAATATGTCACAGTCCAGAAATGGAAAAATATACAGGGGTAGATTTACTAACACTGGTGCAGTCGGAATCTGGTGCAGCTGTGGATGGTTGCTAATCAGTCTTTAATTCAGCTTGTTCAATTAAAGCTTTGGCAATAAAACCTGGAAGCTGATTGGTTTCTATGCAGAGCTGCACCAGATTTTGCACTCTCGAGCTTTAGTAAATAACCCCCACAGTGTCTTACCAGCTGCTTTATACAAATCTAGTCTTTTTCATTTGCATGGAATGAACTCCATAACTTTTAGGTCCCTATAACCCTTCCACCTCCCATTGCAAAATACATGTGTTACAAAGCACCGTAGCTTGCCGTAGCTTTATTAAAAAATAATCCACTTTTAAAACTTAATTTTTGATGTTTATAGACTACATTTTCCTTGCTATTGCTCTCTAAAAAAATGATTAGCAGTGCAGTTTAGATATTACTGCCAATGTTTATTAATAATCATCCCCATAGAAAGGTATAAATTCATGTCTGGTAATGTTTAGGGTTCTCCCATCTGGACGTTATGCTTGTGGAGTGTTATGACCCAAAGGCAGACCAATGGAATATTCTACAGACACCTATTCTTGAAGGACGCAGTGGCCCAGGGTGTGCAGTACTGGATGATCGAGTTTACCTTGTTGGAGGTTACAGTTGGAGT
This sequence comes from Glandirana rugosa, assembly GCA_018402905.1. Taxonomy (NCBI): domain Eukaryota; kingdom Metazoa; phylum Chordata; class Amphibia; order Anura; family Ranidae; genus Glandirana; species Glandirana rugosa. The sequence continues at coordinate 1,610,866 of BLSH010167725.1, read as the reverse complement.
ATGGTAAGTGTTATATTATGAACACCAATATATGCTGGTTTGGTATGTGATTAGACCTAGAGACTAACCTAATTGCGTGATTCAAAAATCACAGTCAGAAATGGCTCAAGTCACTCTGAGCATAAATGCGAGCAAACAGAAAGATTCACACATTTTGAAGCCAAGTGCATAAGTCATAGATATAGCTGGATCATCTTAGTTTTCAACATTTTAGCCTCTGCATGCTGGAACTGGATGGAGTACCATGGGTCCCTATTTTGATAAAAACCTTTCCAAACTGCCAACCATGTTATAGATAAGGCTCCTATTAATCGTAACAGTATAGTAAAGTTACTGAATGGTTCATTTTTATTACCCTCGTTAACATAAAAGTGGTCCTAGCGGCAGATTCGCCACGGAATGACTGTTATGGGGGACGTGAGAGGTGCCCCCTCCACAGCTGCTGCTTCCCGGTCATTTCTGCCGCTTTCCAGAGAGATTGGCAGCAGTGGAAACGATCCAATCCCATGTACAGATGGGCAGGAAGTCGAGGGAGGACAAGATGACCCCCACTCGACTCTATGCCCTTGGAGGACGTCAAACGTCACTTCTTCTCTCCCGCCTTAAAGGGCCCATCTTTTTTCTTGAAAATAAAAAGGACTTTTTGCTTTAAGTGTAAATGTAAAATCTGAGGTCTTTTTGACCCCAGATCTCACATTAAAGATGCCCTGTCCTGCTTATTTCTATTACAAGGGATGTTTACATTCCTTGCAATAGGAATAAAAGTGATCATTTTTTTAAAGGGACAGTGTAATAATAAAAAAAATAAATAAATAAAAAAAAAAAAAAAAATGAAAGTGACCCGTCCCTCCGAGCTCACGCATAGAAGCAAACACATTCACAAGTCATGCCCACATATGTATATAGTGTTTAAATCACACATGTGTGGTATTGCCCCAATCGTTAGAGCGAGAACAATAATTCTAGTCCAAAACCTCCTCTGTAACTCTAAACTGGTAATCTGTAGAATTCTTTAAAACATCGCCTATTGAGTTTTTTAAGTACCAAACTTTGTCACCATTCCATCAGCACATGTTAGGTATCAATTTACTAAATAAACTAAAAAAATTGTACTAATTTTACTGTTCTTATCTTTTAATTTAAAAAAGTGTATTTTTTTTCCAAAAAAATTGTGTTTGTAAGTCCGCTGCACAAATATGGTGTGGCATAAAGTATTGCAATGATCACCATTTTATTCTCTAGGGTCTCTGCTAAAAAAATAAATATAATGTTTGGGGGTTCTAAGTAGTTTTCTAGCAAACAATACTGATTTTAACTTGTAAACAACAAGTGTCAGAAATAGGCTTGGTCCTTAAGTGGTTAACAGTGTGTTTTTGTGTGCTTCCAGGGTGCTTATAAGTCATCCACTATTTGCTACAGTGCTGATAAAGCCAGCTGGACAGAACTGGAGGGAGATGTTGCTGAGCCCCTTGCCGGCCCGGCTTGCGCTACCGTCATATTACCAGCCTGTGTCCCCTACAACAAATAAAGACTGTACATAGAGATGGACACTGTAACATTACAGATACGAATGGACTACTTTTATTTGGAATTTTTCTTCCGTAAAAAGATTGTAAAAGGAGAAGAAGGCTTGACAAAGTCTGAGAGATTTTTCAGGACTGGAACCTTCATCAAGTTGGTGGAATTACTCAAAGAAATATTTAAAAACAGGGGACTTTGCAATAGATTAATGGCAAACATTTGAAAAATCTCACAAAGACACCTTTTACAGATGTGTAAAAACTATTGCAGAGGATAACTGGAGGTATGACCTACAGTAAAGAATCCTTCCACAGATTTCCCTTCCTACAGCAGATTGAAAGCTGATTGTGGTTGTCATTTTTTTGTTGTTTTTAGGATTACTTTTCAAAACATAAAAAGCGTGTTTTGCCCCTTCTTGAAATATAGTCTAATGAAGCAGAATACATTTCTCTGTATAGTCTGTGGAAACGTAAAAGTTATAGAGAATTCAGGAAATGTATCTTCCACAGTAACATTATTCTTATAGTTCTTTGTTTTTGTATGTCAGAAGACAAATACAGAGCTTTATGCATAAAGCTAGTCCAAAGGTAGCTGCCCATGTTGCCAAAAGCAAACAGACAGAGATTTCTGGTAATATAAGGTGTTCCTTCATTTTACTTTTTTTTATTCTCCATAAAAACCTGACAGCTGGAATTTGGTTGCTATGGGCTTTAACACCTATTTTTCTACTTTCTATATAAAGCTCATTGTCCATAAATATTAGTTGAATTGGTAGTATGCAGAAATTAGCACATGGCCAGTACTGATTTTTGTATCTGTTTTTTTTTTCCATGTGGCAATCAAAATGTCACAATCTTTTATCATTTTTACCTACAAAACAAAATGTATTAGCTGCATAAATGACCACCCAACATTTTATAAAGTGGACTTTCACCAAACTCTGGTGAAAAAACGTCCACTGGTCCATTTGTTTTAAATGGCAGTGATTGGTTCTCCACCAGGGAATGTTTGACGAAAGCCACATTTTGTGCTTTATAAATAGACCCCTTAAAGTGGCACTTTTATAGCATAACATATAGACAGCTGAGTGTGTTGCATTCCTTTATTTGTCTCCAACAATAGCTGTTGTTTCCTGTTCCTAGGGTGAGCAAACTTAGAGGATCCTATGCTAATTTCTAAAGTAGCACATGGTGAGGCTAAATGGGAATGTGTATTGAAGCAAGTTTGCGTTAAAATACCAAAACATTTAGTAGATGCAAAGTGCTACTTTTACCCTGTAACTTCATACCTATAAGTATGGAAAGATCTATTATACTGGTTAAAGTAGAACAGAATGAATGTTTATGTTCACTTAAAGTTTCAGTGTATCCAAAGCTGATAGTTTCAGCTTTTGCTGATGATGTCAGGTTGAAGCTCCTGTCATAGTTATTGTGATGACGTTCCATTCTCTGTTGGATTTTCCATTATTTTCCAGTTTTTGCATTCCTATAGACTTGTTTGGGAATACAAAACCTGTCTGAAGCAAACAAAAGCCCATCAATACAGGCCCTGAATTATGCAGTGGTGAAGAATATACTGCAAGTTACTACTGCAAGACAAGACATTAGAACTGATTTCTGAAACTACTTGTTATACTGTATTTAGGTGAAGATTCACATTGCAGCTTTTTTTGACTCTTTTGGATGATAGGCAGGCAATTGTGACTCTCACAAAGGTGGATCTGAAAGTACATCCTAAGCTGAACATCTTCATTCAAAGCTTACAATTAGCTGCAGGGTGGTGCAATAAAGCGGCCTGATCGCTATCTGCAGCATTTTGACCTTGGTCTTCCACGGTTTCTCTCCACTAGTAGTTGAGTGGTCCAGCTGTGGTCAGAACATTGCCTAGCAAAAAAACACTGTATTTGATGTTCTACTGCATCCTACAGTCTGGTTGGGGCTTAAGACTTAAGATATTTAAATACATCCTTCTATCTTGTCATCTATTGCATGTCATAAACAATAATAAAAACAAACACAAGAGGGTGCCTCCATCTAGGTGTAGACAGCTTAATAAAACAAGGGTTAAAATATATATATATTGCAGTCACTCCCCCTTACATCCTGATGTCACCACCTGGCATGATGTCAGTCTGCCGGAGGTTCCCGATCCTAGCCAAACACGGCCAAACTATCTGATATACCTGTAAGCCGTGGTAGAGCTAGAGTTCCACACTGAATCCATGTGGTTTCCTTTTCCTTTACACCAGCAGCTTCCCGGCTGAACTCCAACTGCTTGCCTGCCAAGCTCTGCAGTTTACTGTGGCCCCTGTCGGTCCCTTGTTCTTGGGAATGTGACAAACTGATAACTTCTCGGATGCAGTGAGTGCAATATAAATATATATACAGTATCTCACAAAAGTGAGTACACCCCTCACATTTTTGTAAATATTTTCTTATATCTTTTCATGTGACGACACTGAAGAAATTGCACTTTGCTGTGATGTAAAGTAGTGAGTGTACAGCTTGTATACCAGTGTAAATTTGCTGTCCCTTCAAAATAACTCAGCATACAGCCATTAATGTCTAAACCACTGGCAACAAAAGTGAGTACACCCCTAAGTGAAAATGTCCAAATTGGGCCCAAAGTGTCAATATTTTTTGTGGCCACCATTATTTTCCAGCACTGCCTTAACCCTCTTGGGCATGGAGTTCACCAGAGCTCCACAGGTTGCCACTGGAGTCCTCTTCCACTCCTCCATGATGACATCACAGAGCTGGTGGATGTTAGAGACCTTGCGCTCCTCCACCTTCCATTTGAGGATGCCCTACAGATGCTCAATAGGGTTTAGGTCAGGAGACATGCTTGGCCAGTCCATCATCTGTATCCTCAGATTCTTTGGCAAGGCAGTGGTCATCTTGGAGGTGTGTTTGGGGTCGTTATCATGTTGGAATACTGCCCAGTCTCCGAAGGGAGGGGATCATGCTCTGCTTCAGTATGTCACAGTACATGCTGACATTCATGGTTCCTTCAATGAACTGTAGTTCCCCTGTGCCAGCAGCACACATGCAGTCTTGACTGTAGGCAAGACATACTTATCTTTGTACTCCTCACCTGGTTGCTGCCACACACACACTTGATACCATCTGAACCAAATAAGTTTATCTTGGTCTCATCAGACTACATGGCATGGTTCCAGCAATCCATGTCCTTAGTCTGCTTGTTTTCAGCAAACTGTTTGCGGGCTTTCATGTGCATCGTCTTTAGAAGAGGCTTCATTCTGGGATGACAACCATGCAGACCAATTTGGTGCAGTGTGTGGCATATGGTCTGGGCACTGTCAGGTTGACCCCCCACCCCTTCTACCTCTGCAGCAATGCTGGCAGCACTCATACGTCTATTTCCCAAAGACAACCTCTGGATATGATGCCATGCATGTGCACTTTCTTTGGTCAACTATGGCAAGGCCTGTTCTGAGTGGAACCTGTCCTGTTAAACCGCTGTATGGTCTTGGGCACCATGCTTCAGCTCAGTTTCAGGGTCTTGGCAATCTTCTTATAGCTTAGGCCATCTTTATGTAGAGCAACAGTTCTTTTTTTCAGATCCTCATAGAGTTCTTTGCCATGAGGTGCCATGTTGAACTTCTAGTGACCAGTATGAGAGAGTGAGAGTGATAACACCAAATTTAACACACCTGCTCCCCATTCACACCTGAGACCTTGTAACACTAACAAGTCACATGACACCGAGATAGGAAAATGGCTAATTGGGCCCACTTTGGACATTTTCACTTAGGGGTGTACTCACTTTTGTTGCCAGCGGTTTAGACATTAATGGCTGTGTGTGGAGTTGTTTTGAGGGGACAGCAAATTCACACTGTTATACAAGCTGCACACTCACTACTTTACATTGTTAGCAGTGTCATTTCTTCAGTGTTGTGGCATGAAAAGATATAATAAATGATTTACAAAAATGTGAGATACTGTATATATATATATATATATATATATATATATATATATATTTATATAATTTTTTTTAAATCCTTGTTTTAATGAATTGTCTACACTTAGATGAAGGCGCCCTTTTGCGTTTGCTTTTCATATGTGTGTGCTTTTAATATGTGTGCATTAAGAAAACTCAAGACATAATTTGAAAAGAGCAGGATCCATCCATACATGGATTGTTCTTATAGTAGTGAAATCACTGTGACATTAATGGGTCTGTCAGCATAGTAGCTTGTTTTTTGGTATGTCATAGACACATGCTTCCTCTGTCTTGTTAGAAATGTGTAGGTCTACTATCTATTGCTTCAATGACTATCAAGCATGCATGCAATCAAAGATGAGGTTAAGCTGTGCACCACAACAGATGGGAAAGAGAGGAAGATGTGGTCACATTGCTTCAAGACCACAGAAATATAAACATTAAAGTTATTGTAAAGGAAAAAAAATGTAAAATAACAAGCATGTCTAATAGCCCTGTTCCTCCTCTTCTGGTGTCCTCACCAGCGCTCCTGGCTCATCCCCTAGCAACCCTTCTGTGGGCTCGATATCTGAGCCGAGCTCTATGTGTCAATGGCCACACAGAGCACTGCTCATCCCTACCTCTGCTCCTTCCTCACAGGTTGTGATCAACAGCAGCAGGAGCCAATGGCTGGATTGAGATCGGCATGCGAGGGGGCTGGGGGAGGTGCTGCATGCAGGCAGCCCATTCATGTTTATTGGGGCTCCCAGTTTGACAATCATGTGAGAGTGGGTGAGCAGCCCTGAATGCAGACTGTCTGCGTTCAAGGCCGATCACCTGGCTGTCAAATTGGAGCAAACGGCTGTGTCTGTGCTGTCGCTGTCTCCCAGAAGACATGAATAGGCTGCCTGCACACAGCACCTAAAGCCAATGCGCTCATTCTGACTATGGGAGACTGTGCATCTGAATGAGGCCTTACATAAAGCCTGTTTGCAGTATATTCAAAACCACAATGCAATGCTCTCAACTGAAAATAAACACATTTAAAAAGCTTAAAAAGGACACAAAGGAAAATCTTAGAGGGGTGAAAGAAGAAATACAAACAACAGAAGAAAAACTATAGGAGAGAGCTGTACAGTGTATAGTGTACACATGTATAATGTACATGTAGAGCACATTACTAGGAACTAAAGCCTCGTAAACTACTCATTTTTTTTTTGTTCAACACGGCGGGTTGAACGAAAAAAAAACTGACAGCTCAGGTCAGAGCCACTGTACTAACAATCCAATGTTGTAAAGGGTCTCCCAAGCAGGCACTGCTGGTCTGTCTCCACCACCAATCCCAAATCAGTACACTCACAATACAACCCCTATTGGTGGGACTTTGGAGGTGGTGGTGCAGGAAATACTAAATACTTCATTTTAGTATAAAAGTATACATTTATTGCACATATATTCATCCATAAATTACAAATACAGGTATCAATAAAAAAAGATTTTGCATGTACATCAATCTAAAATCTGTTAAAAACCAGAAAGGAATTCCAGCATATGTTGCACAAACCAACAGTGGAGTGGGTATGGAATAAACAACATTCCGCATACGTAAATACATTCTGCAATAAGCCCCTGACGAAAGGCTTGAACCTGAAATGCGTCGGGCTCTTCTCCTTTTGCATAGGACTGCGGAATGTTGTTTATTCCATACACACTCAACTGTTGTTTGTGCAACATATGCTGGAATTCCTTTCTGGTTTTTAACAGATTATAGATTGATGTACATGTAAATTCTTTTTCTATTGATGTCTGTATTTGTAATTTATGGATGAATATATGTGCAATAAATGTATACTTTTATGCTAAAATTAAGTATTTAGTATTTCCTGCACCACCACCTCCAAAGTCCCACCAATAGGGGTTGTCTTGTGAGTGAACAATCCAATGTTAGTACAGGGATTTCCCCTGCTAAGCTTTTGTGTTATCACAGGGGGACTCCCCCCCCCCCACCAGAACACTCTGGATAGTGCTGTCAGCCATTGACTGAGGGTGCTGATAGGGAGCCAATCGGCTGACATTTTTAGGTCATGAGCCTTCAGCAGAAGCCAGCCAATGCCGGCCGACATTTGGCCCGTGTGTACTAGGCTTTACTCATTTATGGAATCACACATTATATGTTCAATTACAATATACATAAAATTTCCTGTAAATCGACCCTCTAAAGAAGACAAACATTTCCATGGTATGTAATCATTAAAATGTTAAAATAAAAAGGTTAAATGCCCCATACATATAAAATCTTACAAAAGGAACAAAAGAAGCACATTTGAAGGTATACTACTATTTATAACATCATGTTATTGTATGATTTTTAATGAAAACATGTAACATGTGGAACATGGATGGTTCTGGCTATACCAACCAAAGTTTTTTTTTCTACTGACATTTGAAATAAAGAGAAAGTATATGTATTTTTGATTAGCACACATTTTCAGTTATTGTTGCGGAATTTACCTATAGCAAATTTTGATTTGGCTTTGACATATTTACCAGCTTAATCTTCCATATTTTTTATCATTGCCTCTACATTAGTTGCAATAAGATACCAGCCACTTAGGAAGCACATTGTTTTCAGTTAGTGTGTCGGCTCATAAATTTGATTTGTGAAAAGGAGCAGTAAAGCACAACCATTGTGTAGCACTGCAATAGGGAAAGCACAGCCTAAAACTATACCTAACAATAAGGTCTAAAATTATCTTTTTCTTACATTCATATCTAATAACATTGGAAAGACTTCACATTCTGATTAATGTGAATGTATATCTTTTGTAAATGAATCTTCAGGAAAAAGCCTGCAACCTCCCCCTTCTTTTGACCTCTTCAACAATAAAAATGATAAAGCTGCATAGCCGTATGGCCTGCCTGTCAGTGGTGTATTTAGGTTTTGTGCTGCCCTAGGCCTGACTAAACTCATGCACCCCCTCATTTAAATATGAACCACCCCTTCCTGTCAATGCCACACCCCTTCCTGTTTAAGATCCGCCCTGAAATGTTCCAGTGGGAACACTAGTTATGAGGGCCTTGTGGATGGGGTGGGGGGGCAATGGATCCCTTAAGAGATTTCCTCACACTTCCTGTTTGGCTATGTGGCAGCACAACAACTCATTGGTTGGGTCCCTTGAGATGCCTGGGTCCCCTACATATGTATGGGCTGTCCCCCACTGATGGCAGCCCCGCCGGTATACAAGTGCAGGCCCTTTATGGGTTGCCAGACCGGTTTGTCTCCCTGTCCAGTCCACCCCTTACGACTGGCGCTACACTAAAAGTATAGTGCAAGCCAGCGGGGACTCTTTTCGTGCTGCCCCCCTGCAAAATGCCGCCCTAGGCCTGGGCCTTGTTGGCCTAGGCCAAGATACAGCATTACTGCCTGTAACCACAACAGCCTTTTCTACCACTATGCTGGATTTTGAACACAGTGGACAGGGTACAGCCATGATGTCAGTTAGCCCAGAACATGTGTCAAGGTGAAAATGGAGCATTCCCTGTATGCAACAGGCTGCATGTAGCATAGAAGGCCCCGATACAACCTGCATAGGCAACACATTTAGAAAGATCTGATGTAACAGATGTTTTATTATTTATTGATGCAATGGCTAAGTAAGTGGGGATAATGTTGCTGGATATTTTTTCCAAAGGTATACGTTTCATTTATCTTTTAAAAAAAACTCACATGGTAATTGATGTTCACACTGTTCATCAAATCAGTTCTTATGTTTTATTTTTCTTAATTCTTTGTTCACTTTCTTACTTATCGAATTCCCTTTGACTTTCCTCTAAGACAATCATCTACCAGCATCTGTTCTTGATGTACTGTATTTTATTATGTGCATAAAAGTGCAAAGGGTCCTTCTTTTTACAATTACAGAATATAATCAGTTTTACCTACAGGGCTCTACATGCACACAAATTTTACAGGTTGAAGGAAAAATATAATTTAATAGGCAGACAACCATGAAGTATTAATAGGTTCACCATCAGGATGTAATCTGAATGTCAGCAGTGCATTCTAGTGAATCAACCTCTATGTTCATCTTACTCCTTTGTGTGCTGAGATGATCTGATCATGAATTATTTTAAGGATATGGGTTCACTACAAGATGAGCCAGTCACTTATGTATAAAAATGTGTTTAAATGGACATCAAACATGTTCTGTTAGTATGGATTCAGGTTTATTTTGGATGGTGGCAAAATATATATCCTTGATGTAGGCATGAATACATTGCCTTGATTCACTAATCCAAACACTTTCTGGTCCCATAATGACAGCATTGTTAGCCACACTTTTCCCCAGTGACTTTAACACATACTACTAACAGTTGTAAAAGGGCTTTCTTACAAAGAAGTTTTTAACTTTGTTGTACTTTCCACATATGTATATGGTTTGTAATTATGAGACAAATGAATACAACTGTGGTGGGAAAAATATTATATTTAGGAAGAAAATTAAGCAGAATTTTCAGTCAATCCTATTGCGTCCTATACGATGTAGAGATTTTGTACCAAGCTCTCATAGGATAAAATTTTCTTGTTTACAAGAAGTGACATTAGATATCTAAAAGGGGTATACAATTCTATAAATCACCCTCCATGGTTTAAAATAAAGAATGGTTAGATAGTTCATTAATTTTATAAAATTGTTCAAAATATATATTTTTTTTAATTGGAAAAAAGTTCACCATATAGAAGTGACTGAAACTATCAAGGGAAGGGCTTACAATTGCTAGTAGGTTTACTTCACTAAAATACACAGTTATTAAAAAAGCGAGAGCGTTTCAAAGAGCATTTAAAAAAAAAACAGGAAATGTCCTAGAAGCATCCTGCCAAGGGTTGAAAAGTTGGCATTGTGGTGCAGCCTACAGCGGAACTCCAGGCAAACAGCTAAAATACGCAGTTGAAATGTTTCCTGCCATGGAATTTGTAATGTTGCTCGGCCTCCTTTGTGGTTTGCACAACTCTTTACTGCTTCCCAAATCGGCTCCATGCTAAATGAGTAGATGCGATGATGCTAATTGTACAGTGAGCAGTATGTAGATTATGGGGTTATATATCAAGTTGCTAATGGGAAATTAGTTAATCAAATGGCAATGGTATGTAAATTACAATACTGTCTGTAGAGAAATGCAAATTATTAGGCATGTAAAATAGTACCCACATATATATATAGCAGAGTTCCAAGGGTAAGGTGCACGTAGGTCATGAAAACATGTGCAATGCAATCAGGTCTTCCCAAAGACCGTAATATAGAAAAAAGAGGTGGGATTGCTGCACAAAATTCTTTTAATGAAAAGATAAAAAAATACATCAAAGTTATATGGTATTCATGGGCTTAGACAGATAACGCCCTCTTCAAAGACCAAATACCTAGAAATGACCACATACATAGGAGACTATACAGCTCATTTGCATCATTAACCAATTAGACAATTAGCGATTCTGGAACCCATTGATGTTTGAATAATCATACAAAATAAATTCTAATTTCATTACATGATTCACTTGAGACGATATATATATACACCCATGATAAAATGTACGGATTATTAAACGTAAAGAGATGTCTGTCATAACATTAAATGT
>BLSH010167725.1:1581714-1599755 GCA_018402905.1 Glandirana rugosa | reverse complement strand
ACAAATCAACAGGTGTTTCAAGCTTCCCATATCATCAGGACACAGTTGATATATATATATATATATATATATATATATATATATATATATATATATATAAACTGGGTATCGTTTTTCTTGGAATTCCGGGTCAAAATAGGAAGATTTCCTGTGTAAACTATTTTTTAATGTAGTTAATGTGAACCTACAGTCAAAAATAGACTTTAAACTGACTTTGAATTTAAAGTGGGAGTAAACTCCCATCTCTGACTTTTACCTATAGGTAAGCCTATTATAAGGCTTACCTATAGATAGTGTAAATATCTCCTAAACAAGCACCGTTTAGGAGATATTTATTGTACATGCAGCCAGTGACATCACTTGTGCATACGCTCTGAAGGAACAGCCACTGGGGTAGTTCCTTCAGAGCCCAGCGTCGTAAGAGGCAGTGCCCATCGCGGCTCCGGCCAGTCACACAGCCGGGGTCCATGAACCCAGAAGGAAGACCGGGTGAAGATGGGAGCACCAGCAGTGGTGACAGCTCAGAGCTGGAAGGGCTTCATGGTAAGTTTAACATAGCGTGCTAGTATGCAATGCATACTAGCACATGATGACATTACCTTGCAGGGTACAAAAAAAAGCGTGCAGTGGTTTACTACCACTTTAAGACTGTTCCTCTTTCCCATCCTCCAAACAGTTTTTCCTGTAAAGAGCCAGCCAGCAAATACCTTGAATACAATCCACCTTCTCAGCTTCAGCCATGAGCAGATTCTGTATGAGGAAGTTCCACCTGCTGCATACAGGGCATATTGAACCTCACAGGCAGTTGCTCCACTGTGGTGTGGATATGCATCTAGCTGTTTTGGCAAGAGCAGAACCTATCCTATTCAGACAACTTTGCAAAATGTAATATTCATGGTGTAAGCATATGCTATAAGTATATATATATATATTTATATATATATATATATATATATATATATATGTAGCTGAGCATGTATGTCTGAATTTATGGAAAGACCAGTGGATTATTTAGACTGCATGTGGAGAGTCCATCTCATGTGAACAGCTGCAAAAGTATGCTTTCCTATCGTAATTTTCTTTTGCTGCCAATTTTACCTACTATTTTTTTAACCCAACTAACAGCATTTAAAAACTGATTTCCTTATGTCAAACTAATATTTGAGGCATTCATTTTCATTTATATAGAAAGCACCCTCACTGTTTATGCAGCCCTTATAAAACATATCTCCCATTGTAAAGAATAACTTGTATTATGTCCTTGCACTGTTTTATAATTAAGTGTAAAAAGTACATTAAATGAAAAAGTGAATTGTAATTTACTGATGTTATAAGCTGTTCTGGGGCATACTTTAGCATTTGAAGGTAATTACTCTTGTCCACCTTGTTGCACAGCAGAACCGGCCCCTTAAATAAATGAAAACATTAGGTTATTTGGTGAGATTTAAATACCCCTATTATGATTAATGTAAAGTGCTATGTATGTTGTTTTTGTATAAGTGGTGAGAGGGAAATTACATTTTGTATCCCAAGGACTCCAATTTCCTTGTAAAATAAGACATTGGGTGAGATAGATTATTTTTTTTTTTTCCGTTGGAAGAAAACGGTAAAAGCAATTTACTCCGGCACAAAGTGAGGCATCCCTGCTTAGTATTAAAATTGTTGGAAGACTTGTTTCGGAACAATTTACGGCAGCTGTCACCTGACTTGTCTAATGAAATGTGCAATCTTCTGAATTCTAACTTTAAAAGGCTATTTGTTGTCCTTTGAAAGGTTCCTTTTTAACCATGGTAATTTAAAGCTTTCTATCTTTCAAGAAGGCATGACCAAGAAAAGCAGTGTTATTGAACAAATCATAAAAAGGATGTAAATTTTGTACAGTATCAGAATGTATAAATTGAGCTTGCTTGTAGGAAGAAAACTTTAAATAAAACTTTATGTAAGAATTACTCTTTTGGTGTTTCATTCTTGTCATGTCAAAATCTTTTCTTTATTGTTGTCGTAGTCTTTTGGTTAAAATTGACTTGGCTGAAAAGAATCCTTCAATGAACATTCAGTTGAATGGTCATTAAAGAGGGGAATGTAATAGGCTGGGTAAAGGTCATATGTTCTAAAGTCTATGTTCATAGTAGTTCTAGACAACACATGAAAACCAGAGGAAAGAGCTATTTCCCCTAATAAGACAAGAGAAAGAGAAGATTTGGTAGGATGAATGTTCAAAGCCAAAACCAATGGTGAAACTAAATGTGATGTACACAGTCATGTTCATTATATCAAAAAAGAGTGATTTTATTTAGTATGTATTTGATCATTTGTTTTTGTTTAACTTCAAATGCGTAGCACATAAAGTGGATTACCTTTTACTAACACTAAGAGAACCATTTATGAGAGTTTTTATTCATTTGTAAGTTGAAAAGCCAGCTATATAACTGAAGGAATAGCATATTTTCAGTGTGCATGTATTATGAGTCATTATTGTAGTGTTTGCTTTCAAACTATCTGGGAGCATTCAGACTCTTTGGTCTGTTGCCTAACGTGCATTATGGGCATTAAGGCAGACTATTTATTTGAATGAGCACTTAAGCTTGGATGTTTTTTTTTCTCTTACAGTACACCACTGCACATAGTAATGTGCAACACAAGTGCATTATTTTAGTGGTGCCATTGTATGACAAATAAATGACATCATACTGAACTAGTTTACATGTGCTGCTGAACATTGCAGTAATGCACATTATATTGCTCAATTTGCCATATTAGTGCATTGGTCAGAATGGGCTCTTAAAGTGGATGAAAACCCGATTCATGATTTGAGCTGGGTACATAGATCTGCAGTGTTTTGTTATCTCTCTTCAATGAACTATGTCCCGTAGCTGTTGCTTACTGCGTAGCTCTGTTATCAGCCTGGTAAGTTCTCACACGTTCTCCAAGACAGATAGAAGTGATAAATAGAAGTGTGTGATGGGGGAGGTTGCTATAAATACACTGAGCAAAATTATAAACGCAACACTTTTGTGTTTGCCCTTATTTACCATGAGCTGAACGCAAAGATCTATGACTTTTGCAATGTACACAAAAGGCCTATTTCTCTCACATAGTGTTCACAAATCTGTCTAAATCTACCTCACAGGTGTGGCATATCAAGATGTTGATTAGACAGCATGATTATTGCACAGGTCTGCCTTAGGCTGGTCACAATAAAAGGCCACTCTAAAATGTGCAGTTTTACTGTATTGGGGGTCCAGGTGGTCCAAAAATGAGTCAGTATCAGGAATGACCACCATTTGCCTCACATAGTGCAGCACATCTCCTTCGCATAGAGTTGATCAGGTTGTTGATTGTGGCCTGTGGATTGTTGGTCCATTCCTCTTCAATGGCTGTGCAAAGTTGCTGGATATTGGCAGAAACTGGAACACGCTGTCGTATATGCCGATGCACAGCATCCCAAACATGCTCAATGGGTGACATGTCCGGTGAGTATGCTGGCCATGCAAGAACTGTGATCTTTTCAGCTTCCAGAAATTGTGTACAGATCCTTACAACACGGGGCCGTGCATTATCATGCTGCAACACGAGGTGATGGTCGTGGGTATGGCACAACAATGGGCCTCAGGATATCATCACGGTATCTCTGTGCATCCAAAATGCCATCAATAAAATGCACCTGTGTTTGCTGTCCATAGCATACGCCTGTCCATAACATAACCCCACCACCATGGGCCACTCGATCCACAACGTTGACATCAGCAAACCGCTCACCCTCATGATGCCATACATGCTGTCTGCCATCTGCCCTTTACAGTGAAAACCGGGATTCATCCGTGAAGAGAACACCTCTCCAAAGTGCCAGACACCATTGAATTTGAGCATTTGCCCACTCAAGTCGGTTACAGTGATGAACTGCAGTCAGATTGAGACCCCGATGAGGATGACAAGCATGCAGATGAGCTTCCCTGAGATGGTTTCCGTCAGTTTGTGCAGAAATGTGGTTATGCAAACCAATTGTTGCAGTAGCTGTCCAGGTGGCTGGTCTCAGATGATCTTGGAGGTGAAGATGCCGGATGTGGAGGTCCTGGGCTGGTGTGGTTACACGTGGTCTGTGGTTGTGAGGCCAGTTGGATGTACTGCCAAATTCTCTCAGCTCTGGTGGACATTCCTGCAGTTAGCAGGCCAACTGCACGCTCCCTCAAAACTTGAGATATCTGTGGCATTGTGCTGTGTGATAAAACTGCACATTTTAGAGTGGCCTTTTATTGTGGCCAGCCTAAGACACACCTGTGCAATAATCATGCTGTCTAATCAGCATCTTGATATGCCACACCTGTGATTTGGATGGACTATCTCGGCAAAGGAGAAGTGCTCACTAACAGCAATTTAGGCAGATTTGTGAACAATATTTGAGAGAAATAGGCCTTTTGTGTACATAGAAAAAGTTGTCGATCTTTGCGTTTAGCTCATGATAAATAGGGGCAAACACAAAAGTGTTGCATTTATAATTTTGCTCAATGTAGATTAGCAGTCAAATTGCTGAGCTAAGTACATTGCTGAGCTAAGTAAATTGCTTTCTTCCTTTGCCTATGAGGAATGGGGGGGCTGTTCCTTCCCTCCAATCAGCTGTCTTGGCTATATTCCAATGATCCACTCCCAGTGGTAACCAGGACGAGAAAAATGTTAGCACGATCTGCACTTTCTAAAGCATATATACAGATGAAGACAGTAGGTATACATGTAATACTTATATAGGGAGATTTGTTTCATCCCCGTGTATCATCTGAGGCTGTTCACTTCACTGGTTATAAGAGAGGGTTTACATCCACGTTATAGAAGTCTTTCACAATCTTTTTACAAGCTTACATGTCATTATTTTTACCACAATATTGACAAGATATGCATATGTACATGAGCTGCTGGAGAAAGTTCTCAGTGGCTTAGTGAAATTATTCTGTCTGCCACAATGCGTATTGAGATGAGATATCAGCCATTATGTGTTTATTGAGTTGGCTGACTCATAGGGGTTGTTTCTGCAAGGAAAGTTGCACTTCACAGGAGAGTTTCCCCCAAAGCTTAGTGAATATAGTGAACTTTCACTTTGAAAAGAATACTCATGTGCAACGAATGCAAGAAAAACATTTTTGCTTGCATGAGATTGGTGAGATTGGATGATGGAGGTCATCGGCGCTTCACCTCATTCACTAAGCTCTGGGGCTAATTCCAATGTAAAATGCTGCTTTTCTTACAAAGTGAACAGTCTTTATGTCTTTAGTCATTTATCCCGATATACTTGCATTGTGAGTGAGGCCGGGTTCACACTAACCGACAAAAAAATGTTTCGACTTTGATCCTAGTTTGCTGTGCGATTTACGGTCCTACATAGGGTCAAAGTCGGACCGTTTTTCTGTGAATAGGGATCTGACTTTGATCCCGACAATGCCAGGCACCTTGCGCTCTGGGGATCTTGAAGGGGAACTCCACGCCAAATTTAAAAAAAAATGGCATGGGGTCCCCGTCCAGGAGCATACCAGGCCCTTTGGTCTGGTAGGGATTTTAAGGGGAACCCCCACGCCAAAAAAACGGCGTGGGGCCCCCCAAAATCCATACCAGACCCTTATCCGAGCACGCAGCCCGGCAGGCCAGGAAAGGGGGTGGGGAGGGGCCAATAAGTCCCCGCCCGCAGACCCCGACAACCACCGGCAAGGGTTGTCGGGAAGAGGCCCTTGTCCTCATCAACATGGGGACAAGGTGCTTTGGGGTGGGGCGCAGAGCCCCCCCTGCCCAAAAGCACCCATACTCCCCATGTTGAGGGCACGCGGCCTGGTATTGTCCAGGGTGGGGCGCTTGCTCATCCCCACCCCGTTTCCTGGCCTGCCGGGCTGCGAGCTTGGATAAGGGTCTGGTATGGATTTTGGGGGGACCCCACGCCATTTTTTTGGCATGGGGGTTCCCCTTAAAATCCGTACCTCACCAAAGGGCCTGGTATGCTCCTGGAGGGGGACCCCATGCCATTTTTTAAAAAAATTTGGCATGGAGTTCCCCTTCAAGATCCCCAGAGCATAAGTCGTATGCCAAAGTCGGATCAGGGAAGACACTGATCCGATTTCAATGCCTTTCAATGGGCTAAAGTAGTATCAAAGTCAGACAAAAGTAGTACAGGAACCTTTTTCAAAGTCGGTCCGACTTTGAAAAACACAAGTCAGACCAGTTAAGACGGCTCTCATAGGGAATCATTGTTTTTGTGACGTAATGCGACTTGTGCTCCTAATGTCGGACTAGTGTGAACCCAGCCTAAAGGTCAATAACTGTGTAGCACTGCAAAACAGGCAACAGAGTATGCATATATAATGAGCAAATATGGCTCCTCCAATATATTACAAAGTTAAGGCAGAAGCAACATATTTGAAAATATTAACATATTTTCATGAGAATGTTTACATCAAGCTGGTCTATTCTACACGTCATTTAAATAAAACATTGAAAAGACTATACATTAGATGAAAGTTATATGTTTAAAGAACAAAGTATCTTATATGAGGTTTTTCTGCTGTGTCCATTAACAAGGTGGTAGAGTCATCTTATTAGCATGTCTAAATCTAATGATAATGGTTGGAACTCACTGAATAACAATTATTTTTACCTCAGTTGATCAGCTTTGCACATTACTGTCAAGAGTTCATCTGTTATAACAGTAATGATAAGTATCAAAGGATATTGTTCCTTGTCTTTATTTAGTCATGAAAAATATGGTCATTAATAAAGCAATCCAGCTGTCCAACCAGACTGGATTTTAAAATTAGACAACCAGATATTTAAAACATCTGACTAAATCTAAACTATCTGGACATTTGGGACATCTGTCAATCTTCTGGCCTGTGAGGAGAAAAAGCAAATGTCTATATTAATTGCATACCTAGATATATGTGGTCATTGGATAACCTAAAAAGACTTTGAAGACACCTACTGGCATCCAATGGGAAAATGTTAATACTTTTACTGTATGATTGGAGTGGTCACACCTCACTAAGCGAAGTGAACTTTCTCTACTCCTTTAGTACATCACTGCAACTTGGTATTCAAGTGTCATGCTTCTCAAATGGCAAGTCAGATTAGATAACTGCAGAAATAAACATTAATATTATTAATCACCCTTACCTATAGGTGTTACCTACCTGAATACCTATGCAAATGATGTCTCTATAAAATGTTTAATCAGTTTACAGTCAGAAAATTAAAACTGTTAAATTACTGACACTTACATTTAGCCCTACCCATGCACTGTAAACCTTAGCCAAACTGCTTTTCTTCTGAAAAGATTTTTTGAAGGTAAATGGAGTATGTAACGTACACATGCGTACAACATGCATCTTTGTATAAATTATTAAGATGGACCCCCAACCAAAACATTTTATTATTCTAATTTTAGCATGGAGAAGAGTAAGCAACTCTGTCCATTTTTTTCATCTGTTGTCCCAGATGGAGATATTTTCCTCACTTTTTATGCCAAGGGCATATCAGGAAATGGGAAGAAAACTCAAAAAAATGAAGGGGAAATTAATCCCTTGACAGCTGTCACTAAAACAGATGTTCACATTGGGAGATTTCCCCTTTGCCTTAGTAAAAGTTTGACATTCCCTTCTCTTTCTGCCATGATGATGTTGGTCATCAGGACAGAATGCAAGAGGGGAGGTACCTAACCTATTAATAAAAGCTGACAAAGGCTCTAACCTTTCCCAACTCAATCCAAAATGAAACTGTGCACACATGGATGCCTGTTTTCAAAAGGAAGAGAGTAATAAAAGTGGCCTTGGTACAGACCCAAAACTTCATAGAACATTTTTTTCTTCCAAATGGTACATAAAAAAAAAAAAAACACAGCAGATACAGGTAAGTGGCTTTTGACTATGAAAAAAAGGGAAAGGCGCTTATTTAGAAGGTCAAAGGCACCTTCATCCCTTGATAATGAGAAAAAATAAATACTTTAAATGTTTATCACTGGATTTTCATGGTGCCAACCAAGTAAGACAATAGAAATTACTAAAAAAATATTTTATTAATACAACAATATATAAAGTAAGACAAAAAATACCTGATAATTGGTGGTAATGAGAAGATCTTGCAGAACAACAGCAATTAATACCAGGGAAAAAGGGAGCCTGAGCCCAAGTGAATGGAACTGCAGAGTGGATCACCCAAATAAAGAAGTCAGGATTGAATAGAGTCCCAAAATATTTTTTCTTTTATGAGTATACTTGCTGGTAATCTACCAAACAAAAGAAACTCCATAAGTATGATTGCAATAATGATGTTATAGATCACAGTCATTATGGGAGCATATATAGCATAGAATTGGGCCATCCTCAGTTGATTCCCAATAATCAATCATAGGTGAATAAGCCTTAATTAGTGGGGTAGGAAGCAGAATGCAGGAGGGGGCACATGGAGGAAGAGATAGCCAGAGAAATAATTAGGTAAATATACCTTTAAATCCACAGCAGACCAATATTTATGCTCCAGTATAAGAACGATTGTAGATCAACAGTGGTCAGTTAGTCTCAATTATTATAAAGGTGGACAGAGGTCCCCCTAAAAGCCCAAGGAAACATCAAGGGCATTCCACTGTAAAAAAAAAAATTAACAATAGCCGACCATAACTATGAGTGTCTACCATAACGACACCAACAGTAAAGACCGGCTAACAGCTACTTAAAACCTGGACCTGAGTTTCAGTGAGCTGAAAAGGAGATAAGTTGATGGCCTCTAGGCCCTTGGATTTAGAGTCAGAGGTATCAGCTACTTGATGGGTTTGTCTTTGGGTATAGCTCCCTCCACTGAGAACACTCTTTTGGGGTCTGTGGTAGGTGTGAGAGTCAATATAGGCGCTGGACATAAGTCCCCCGATTGTGCGCTTATCTTGGTTTCAGAAGAAGCAAGTGATCCTACAGAAGAAGTCCCATTTGTCGTCCGCAATCAGCGCGGCGGCGTCAGACGTCAGCTGATTGGAGTTGGACCCTCATTTAGGTGCATGTGAGCTCTCTGCTCACAGCACCTGTTGTCTACAGATGGGGTAACGCTGTCGTCTTTTGGAGAGTATTTGGTAGGTAAGATGGCCTGATAGGTTGAGGTATGTGGTTCTCTTTGTTTAGCCGGTCTTTACTGTTGGTGTCGTTATGGTAGGACACTCATAGTTATGGTCTGCTATTGTTTAATTTTTTTACAGTGGAATGCCCTTGATGTTCCCTTGGGCTTTTAGGGGGACCTCTGTCCCCCTTTAGGATAAGTGAGACTAACTGACCATTGTTGATCTACAATCGTTCTTATACTGGAGCATAAATATTGTTCTGCTGTGGATTTAAAGGTATATTTACCTTTTTATTAGTCTGGCTATTTCTTTCTCCATGTGCCCCCTCCTGGATTCCACTTCCTATCCCACTAATTAAGGCTTATTCCCCTGTGATTGATTATTGGGAATCATCTGAGGGTGGCCCAATTCCATGCTATATATGCTCCCATAATGACTGGGATCTATAACATCATTATTGCAATCATTCTTATGGAGTTTCTTTTGTTTGGTAGATTACCAGCAATTATACTCAGAAAAGAAAGAATATTTTGGGACTCTATTCAATCCTGACTTCTTTATTTGGTTGATCCACTATGCAGTTCCATTCACTTGTGCTCACTCTCCCTTTTTATCTGGTATTCATTGCCGCTGTTCTCCAAGATCTTCTCATTACCACCAATTATCAGGTATTTAATACCAATACCGTGTTTATTGTTCATTAGTATTTTCATTTATTATTTTTTGGATGTGCTTTTCCAGGATCTTTTAAGTGACACGTATTCATACCAAGTTTGAACCAATATTATAATAGTTATTCATTTATAGACGTATGACACTGTGATGGTCATCATCTGTGTAGTGTTTGTTTTATAAATTTTTCTTTTGTATTTGTCTAGAACCTCTGTACGCCTTTATAGTTCCTGACAAAGCTATTTGCAAAACATGTAGAACTTACAGGCATTCAGACAAAGTTGTACAGTGTCTATTTTGTATAATCTGATTATAATATGTGGTAATTATGGCAATGTGTTAAACATTCAGGAAGTTTTTGTCTTCCTTTTTATATTGTTGTATTAATAAAATATATATTTTAGTCATCTATTGTCTTACTTGATTGGCACCATAAAAATCCCTATGCTTCATTATCGTTTTATATAGCTCTCTATAATTGCTGTCAAAATGAACACATGCCAAAATCATTTACTATGATATTGCAGTTATTATATCAAAGAAAATAATAAACTATTTCAATTATTTCTAAGTAGAACTAAGTAAATGAAAACAATGATAATACTGCTCATAGCAACCAATGTGATGTATTTTATCCCCACTAATGACAGCTAGAAATATATTATCTCTTGTGATCACTTTTAGTTTCATTAAACTATTATTTATAGATAAATCCCAATAGCATTAAAAAGAGATAGATGTATTTGTTTAGAAGCATTCTGTGCGGCCAAAAACAGTATTACAATAGTACATAGTAACTGTGTCAATGTCCCTTATTGATGCAAAGGTTATATTTTTCCCTGTTAATGCTGTATAGTTTGTATCTGCAATAAAGATTCTGCTAATCTCTAGCTGATATGCTGAACTATGGAACCGAAACTCATTTCTTGGACCTTGTCAGATGTATTCTGTGTATGTCACTGTTCCACACCAATTACATTTTTCACAAGGCGCTTCCATGCACGGCTTTGGACCCTTATGCATAAGCCATTTCAGATGAAACTAAAATTAAAATCTGACTGACGGAAATCTCAGTAATCCTGAAAATGGAAACTCAAATAGTTTACAGAAATGGGAAAGAAAGAACTTGTTTTAGAATTACTTATGCAGGATTAATCCCCTCCTCCCTGCTTGAATGAATATGCCATACTTTGCTTAATAAAGCTTACATGAATTGCAAAGTGAACTCTGCTAACTTCTGCAATTGCTGTCTTAGTCCTTCACCACTGCACAAAGCATTCAACACACTTACAAGAGCCTGACACCAAAAATAAAAGTGCTTGTTTCCTGTCACACACTGGGATGGATCACCATACCATAGGTTGGGTAATAAAGACTGTGACACCTGTATAGACATTTGAGCACACAAGATGTATATGAACATTAAAGGACACATTTACTTTAGGAAAAAGAAAAAAAAAAACAAAGAAATAAAATATACTCAAAACCGGAGCAATATAAAAGGAATCATAACACAAAGTGGAAAAGATTCCTCCAAGGAACTAATCAATCTCCACCTCAGCAGGGGGGCCGGATGGCGTCCGTATGACCAGGCTGACGCGTTTCCAGGGCGAACCCTCTGAGGCTCTGAGGAAGAGGGTTCGCCCTGGAAACGCATCAGCCTGGTCATACGGACGCCATCCGGCCCCCCTGCTGAGGTGAAGATTGATTAGTTCCTTGGAGGAATCTTTTCCACTTCGTGTTATGATGCCTTTTATATTGCTCCGGTTGTGAGTATATTTTATTTCTTTGTTTTTAATAAATGTTGTAACGGTATTGCACTAGGTCGGTGCACCCCTCTCTTGTGTTTTGTCTGTTCTAGTATTGGCAGCTTAGAGGAGGGAGGAGACCAGGCCCTACCTGTTTTACTTCTTAGATTCTGTTTCACCAATGAGGAAGTTCCCACCATGGGTTTATGTGTCCAGGGTTCTCTGGAAAAGGAGTTTTCTGTGATATCACTGCCAAATATGAGAAGTGATATCATGGGGCCTGCATTAACTCTGTAACTACCGCAAATGTAAGGGTTATGCCAGAGCGGAGTGGCTTGCAGCAGGCCAGCCAGTAGCCCTTGCCCTCTGCTGCATTATCACTGGCTGTGGGTTGCCAATAACAAAACTCTTGCAGCCATCTAGTGCCCAGGACTGCCTGAAATTATGGCTGAATGTGATCGGTGGCTATTAAACCATTGAAAGTATGAATTAGCCCTCATTACTTTCTTTTTACAATGCAGCACATTACAATGAACAGCAGGTGGGGGTTCATTGCTCATTATTGTATAAGAGCATTGTGGTGCCATTCAAATGTAATGCCACCACAAGGCACTGCAGTACATGAATTGCTGTGCATTGCAGCAACAAGCAGCAAAACACTTGTTTCGCTAACACAAGTACAAGTGTGAATGGGCCATTAAAGACCCGTTTAGGGCAAAATGACAGTGCCTGTAAAACCCCCCACCCACCCCCCAAACCACTAATACTCTTCATTTAGTGATGCCCTGCTTATCCTGCCTCAGAATATGTAGGAGCATATCACCTCCTCTTATGAGACAGTACTCTTGCCTATGAGCCAATCACTCTAAAGAAAGGGACAGTTTATTATCCTTCAGACTTTAGGGGGCCGGACTGTGGCCAGCGGGAGTGAAAATTTTCCTGGCATCAGTGGGAGTAAACATCACCACATTTGATATTAGGGGGGAGGAATAGTGTCCCATTGTTGAAATCATTGGGAGGGATAGTGTCCCATCGTTGGCATCAGTGGGAGAAATGATGCCGCATCATTGGCATCAGATGACAGAATAATGTCTCGTATCAGTGGGAAGAATAGTGCCCCATTATTGGTGACAGTGGGAGAAACAATGACCCATTGTTGGTGTCAGATGGCAGAATACACGGTGTGCACAGTTATTTGGCAAGTTGTACTTCTGAGGCTTCCTGTCATTATTTTTTTTTATTATTTCAAATTTTTTATTGAAATTTCACAATTTCAAACAACATACAGTTTCAAAGACATGTGTAAATGTAAGTAAATACATCTTTTACATATTTTACAACCAGCACCAAAAGCAAATACTATAATAGCATCTACGGAGTAAAGGTAATCAGCATTAAATACAAGTGATGAGATACAGAACAAACTATTTAGAATCGAGGCGGCAGTGCCATATGATGTGCCTGTCGATAACAAGGTCCTTATTTACCCCAATGGGAACAGACTGTAAATAAGGCAAATGAATTATGGTCCCTGCCTTGCTGTAATGCTTTAAACGGGAACACGGTTTACCAGCACCTTAAATATCTTGATATATATCAGTATTGTAAACAAGGGGAGGGATCTGCTACTATTTATTTTATTTTAAGTATAGCTTGTTTCAGAGTTATAGATGCTTTAGGATGTAAGACCCAGGTTTGCCATTTTAATATGAATGTATTAATTTTATAGTTTTTATGGGCTACCAAAATTTCGTAGTGTGCTTGATTATTTAATCTTATGATAACGTCTGAAAGATTCGGAACATTTGTTGATTTCCATTCTTTAGTAATAGCCATTCTAGCCGTAATAAGAATGTTAGCAACTATTGTTCTATGATTTCTTGGGTAAAGATCGAGGTTGATATTTAATAAGGCCATAGATGATGTCAATTTGGTAAGATTGCCTGTTATTGAGGCTATGAGCGTGGAGATGTTCCAAAAGCTTGATAGATTTTTACACTCCCATAGCATATGAAGTAGTGAACCTAGATTGTTATAGCATCTCCAGCACAATGTTGAGTTAGCTGGATATATCTTTGCTAACCTACATGGGGTCAAATACCATCTATTGATAATTTTCTGGTAGTTGTCCCAATGCTCTATGCAGGAGGAGGCTTTATTGCTTATTAGGAGGGCTTTGTGCTAGCTGTCCAAGCTATGCGTTTGTTTCAGGTCTTTCTCCCATTTTAAAATGTTGGGGTTTTGTAGTCTTTGGGTTGATGTGAGAGACTTTGGTAGAAGAAGGTAATACCTTTCAGGCTATTGGGATTCTTATTATTAATATAATTCCATATGTGGATCGGTACATCCCATCCCATTTCTGGATTAAAATCCCTACTGAGTTTACATTTCTGTAATTTGTGAGATATAAGGTCCTTGTCATCCCTGTTGAGGAAGTTGTAAAAATTTGTACCTTGATTAAGCCATTTCTTAGTGGATATTCTGGCTTTAGCATATTGTAGAACATTTATAGGCAAGGCTATTCTTTGAGTTTCCTCAAAAGTGTGAAAGTTTGTTGTTAAGTATTTTATAGCTAGTAAAGTAGTTTTGATGGAAAGTAGTTTCAGTATGTCTATTTTGGTTAACCTGAGGGAAGCTATTGTTAAGGCTAGTAGATCGTGTTTTTTAGCATATTCTTTTTCTATAGACAGCCAAGTTTTATCTTCTGCATGTTTAATCCAGTATTTCCATTGATCTAATAAGGATGCATAGTAGTATTTTTGTATATTAGGGAGGTTCATACCTCCTTTGCTTTTAGTAAGATTCATTATGGATAATGCTATTCTAGGTTTTTTCCCATTCCAGATAAGTTCCCTTATTATCTTATTAATTTGTTTAAAGAATTTGGAGGGTATTGGAATAGGTAGGTTTCTAAATATATACAATATTTTAGTGAGAGATTGCATTTTAAATGCTGCCATTCTTCCTATCCACGATAAGTGTGTCTTTTCGATATTTTGGGCATCTTTTTTGATTTGTTTTAAAAGGCTGGGGTGGTTGGCATTATATAGTTTATTCCTAGGGAAAGTGAGTTTGATACCCAAATATGTTATCTCTGATGTTTCCCGGTTATAGTTTGAACTTGATTTTAGGGTTTTGATTAATTCTCTGGAAAAATTCATGGGTAGGGCAAAGCATTTCTTTTCGTTAATTTTATAGTAAGAAACCTAACCAAAGGCTTCAAATATTTTTTGGGCCTCCTGCAGTGATTGTGCAGGGTTGGTTATAGCTAAGATTATGTCATCATAGAAAAGACCTATTTTATGGTCTTTGTCACCTATTGGGATTCCTGAAACCTTATTGTTGATCCTTATTTTTTCAGCTAGAGGTTCAATGGCTAGTGAAAATATTATAGGTGATAAGGGGCAGCCCTGTCTTGTACCATTTGTTAAGCAAAAGGTTTTAGAGATAGATCCTGAGGTCATTACTTTGGCTGTCGGGTGTGTATATAATTTCATTATGGCTTCGTGTATGAAACCTGTAAGGCCGAAGCTCTTTAGGGATTCTGATATATAGCTCCAATGGACCCTGTTGAACGCCTTCTTTGCACCTAAAGCAAGAAGCAGAGATGGGGTTTGACTGTTTTCTGAGTGATTTATCAGGTTGATCATTCGCCTTGTACTGTTTGTAGCTTGTCTTCCTTTTATGAATCCGACTTGGTCTGGATTGATAAGTAACGGTGTAATCTCTAGTAAACGGTTCGCTATAATTTTGGCATATATCTTTAAGTCTGAATTGAGCAATGAAATTGGTCTGTAATTTAGGGGAGATGTTGGGTCTTTGTCTGGTTTAGGGATGGTAACAATGATTGCTTCTAACATTTCTTTAGGAAATGAATTTCTGATGATGGCTTTGTTGTACAATTTGGTTAGGTAGGGAGTAAGTATGGGTCTAAATATTTTATAATATTCGCTGGACAGGCCGTCATTTCCTGGTGTTTTATGTAAAGGTAAGGAATGGATTATATTGGATGTTTCCTCATCTGTAATGGGAAGGTTAAGTTTAGCTAGTGTGTCAGGGTCTAATTTTGGAAAGTTGATACTTCCTAAAAATTTGTTTATTTTTGTCATAGTTGGTTGAGGTGTTGTATTGTCTCATTTAAGGTTATATAGGTCCTCGTAAAAATCTGCAAATGCGTCAGCTATCTCTTGTGGGTTATAAAGGGATTTGTTGGTTTTATGATGGTTTAATTTTAAAATTTTTCGTTTATTCTGTTTTATACGGAGGATATTCGCTAACAATTTCCCTGATCTGTTGTTTTGTGAATAATAATTTAGTTTAAGTTTTTTCATATAATGGTCCTGATTTTTAATTAGTATGTTTCTGAGCTCATTTCTATGATTAATAAGCAGATGGTATATGTTATTGTTGTTTGGATCCTTTTTATGTGTTTCTTCTAATTCTGCTATCTTCAATAAATGATCATTTACATTTTTGGATCTTATCTTTTTCTCTCTCACAGCCAATTGAATTAACAGCCCTCTGGCATAAGCCTTATGAGTACACCAAACATTTGCTAGCGAAGTTGAATTGTCATCGTTAAGTTCAAAAAAAGTCTGTAATTTGCTTTGTGGCCATGTCTCCCTCTTTGGAAAATAGATATGTATTGTTTCTCCAAATCGTGGAGTTATTGTAGATTGGACCATTCACTAGATCAAGGGTTATTGGCGCATGATCAGACCACGTGATGTTATGGATTTGAGCTTTTTGTGTTTTGATGAGGAGAGACCTGTCCACCATGAAATAATCAATTCTGGAATAGGTTTGTGTCTATTAGAGAAGAAAGTGAAATCCTTTTCATTGGAATTTAGACATCTCCAAGAGTCAAATAAGTCTTCCTGTAAAAAAAAATTCCTGAGACCCAGTCTAGATGATTGGGGTCGATTTGTGGTGTCTAAGGTGGGGTCCAACAGAGCGCTAAAGTCTCCACAAAAGATAATGTTCCCTTTTTTCTTTTCCTTCAATGTTTTTAGGATCCTTTTAATGAATCTGTGGGGATGTTTGTTTGGGGCATATGCATTAGTTAACGCATAGCATATGTTGTTGAATGATGGCACCATGATGATAAAAGGACCTTTTGGGTCCATTTGTACTTCCTGTGGTTGGAAGGCTACTGAGTCTTTCATAGCGATGATCACTCCTTTCTTCTTCTTGGGACCATTAGCGCAGAAGACATGCGGGAATCTTGGGTGAGAAAATTTAGGAGGTTTATCGGCGACGAAGTGTAATTCCTGAATACAAACAATGTCTGCTTTAAGCTTTATGGCTTCATTCCATATAGCCCTCCTCTTATGTGGACTATTTAGACCTTTCACGCTGAGTGATAAGAGTTTAAGTAGTGACAATGGACTTTATGATGTTGAAATCCGTTGGGGTTCTTATGCTTGTGGACAACTATGTTGCCAGTTTCATACTTTTAATCTAGATATGGAATGCTGAGTTTAATGAGTATGTATCCTTTTTAACAGCGCTTGGTGCGGTTAAGAGCAGAGCAATATAAAGAACAGAAGAACAACGTATAAAGCAAATATAGTAATAAGAAAGAAAAACAAGTTGTAGAACACCTTGTTCGTGCAGCATCTTGCACTTTGTACTTGGGGGAACCTTTCCAAAAAATAACTTGGAACCTATGTAACATTTAAGTCCCTGGAGGAGACAAAGAGTAACTTTTAATTTTGCTCTTAAAAGAACAATTTAAATTTGTTAGTGAAGGGTGGGGCTATTATGATTGACTCTGCTTGTAGCCATTTACCTCTATATTTCTGTTGCCATCGATGGGGTATTTTTTCTGGGTGGGGATTTTTTGTTGGTGGGTCTGTTTCGATGGGGAGGAGCCCCCACTTTTCCAGTAAGTTTAGGCCTTCGTTTAGTGAGTAAATTGAGTAGGTTTTGTTATTCCTATCAATGAGAAGTTTTGTTGGGAAGCCCCACTTGTATATTATTTTGTGATTCCTTAGAATTTTTGTGAGGGAATTTAAATTTTTCCTTGCCTGAATTGTTGCTTGAGATAAATCTGAGCAAAGGAGTATACCTGCGTATGGGTCTGGAAGAGGTGAGTTATGACACGCAAATTGCATCAGGAGTAGTGTTGAGTGAACCCGGACTGTAACGTTCGGGTCCGTACCGAACTTTCGGGTGTCCGTGGCACGGACCCGGACATTTCAAAAATCGTTGGGGTTCGGTCCGGGGTTCTGCTATTTTACTCGGGGTTGCTAAAAACTTTACAGGCCCAGGCACGGTGCCTGTGGGCTTTCAAGCCATGCCTGGGCTTGCAATGTCAGGCCCAAGTGAGTTGTGATGAGGACTACGTTAAACGCACAGTATTGAGTGGAGAAGGTCTGGGTATGCGTCCATATGAGGAAACGAGTCTAAATAGAGTTCGTTGTTAAGTCCGTTCCTTTTTAAATTTAAGGGAGTGTTTTTAAGATTCCTTAGTGTTTTATTATATGTTCACCCCGAAGGGTTGTTTTGAAGAGTAACTATCCTTATTGTTTTGGATGAGTTAAATG
>BLSH010167725.1:1524740-1550601 GCA_018402905.1 Glandirana rugosa | reverse complement strand
TGAAATCTCTAATTTCTGCTATCTGTCCTCAGAGCAACAGCACAGACAGCAGTAGTAAAGTAATCTATCTCAGGATGCAGGATCAGGCCTTAAAATGTCTCAAATCTGTCCCTCAAGCTTTCAGCTTCCTTTCCCTACACTAACCCAAGAAGCATGTGACTGCAGCACTGTGACTCCAGCTTATAAAGAGGCTGGGTCACATGATGCACTGGCCAATCACAGCCATGCCATTAGTAGGCATGGCTGTGATGGCTTCTAAGGGCAAACCAGTGAAACGCTTGTTGATTGGCTGCCCTGCAGCTTCCCAACACGTGGAGTAAAATAGCAGAACCCCGGACCGAACCCGAACGATTTTTGAAATGTCCGGGTCCGGGTCCGTGCCACGGACACCCGAAAGTTCGGTACGGACCCGAACGTTACAGTCCGGGTTCGCTCAACACTAGTTACTACCAGTTTAACGCCATATAGTTCTGTGAGTTACTGCAAGTTTAACGCCATATATTTCATTGCATTACTGCAAGTTTAACGCCATATAAATCTGCGAGCAACTGCAAGTTTAAAGCCATATATTTCACTGTGTTACTGCAAGTTTAACACTGTATAATTCATTGCGTTACTGCAAGTTTAACGCCATATAGTTCTGTGCATTACTGCAAGTTTCATGCCATATAGTTCTGTGCATTACAGCAAGTTTAACTCCATATATTTCAAAGCGTTACTGCAAGCTTAACACCATATAGCTCTGTGCGTTACTGCAAGTTTAACGCCGTATATTTCATAGCGTTACTGCAAGTATAACGCCATATATTTCTGTACATTACTGCAATTTTAATACCATATATTTCATTGTGTTAGTGCACATTTAATGTAGAATATTCCTGTGCACTACTGCAAGTTTAACCCCATATTGTTCTGTCCGTTACTGCAAGTTTAACACCGTATATTTAATTGCGTAAATGTTTAAAGACATATATTTCTGTGCATTACTGCAAGTTTAACGCCATATAGTTCTGTGCACTACTGCAAGTTTAACACCGTATATTTCATTGCGCTACTGCACGTTTAACGCCATATATTTCTGTGCGTTACTACAAGTTTCATGCCATATATTTCATTGCATTAGTGCTCATTTAATGTAGTATATTTCTGTGCGTTACTGCAAGTTTAACCCCATATATTTCTGTACGTTACTTCAAGTTTAATACCACATTTCCTGGCTACCTCATGTCAGCACACAATGGGTTAATCCTCTGCAGGTAACCCCAAGGACCACCTCCAATAGATAGAATAACCTGACCCCCGTTGTTCTTAATTTTTGGTCGCTCCAGGCCACCTACCAAGAGTTTCCGGATTGGATGGATGTCGGTGAGAAGTATCCCCCCTACCGCACCTCCACACAGGTTCTCTGCCTCTCCTGGGTTGGAAGACCTTGTGTGTTAGCGTTAAATCCCCCTTAAGCCAGGGTACCCATGTGCCTGGGTTGCTGGTCTTTGTTGCTTAGATAGCACATCATTTACTGACCTCTGTGGTGCTTCTCAGGGATTTACACTCTCTGTTTTTCTCCCATGATGGGTCTCCTTATCAGCACACCGGGCTATCTCTCTTCCTTATCCTGTTTGGAGGGTGGCTCCCTTCTATCACCTGGCAACCAAATTAACAAAAGGCAGAGAGACAGATTGTCTGTGCGGCTTCATATCTCTCTGCATCTCGGTTCCAGGTAAGACAGTCTCTCTCTCTCTCTCAATCTTGCTCCATTTTCTTATCAGAGTGGCTGTAGCCTGATTTATCTTTCTTTCGTTTAGTCTTTGACTGATTGTTGAATCTGCCTGTGGACTTAGCAAGCCCATTGCACCCTGCTGCCTTCCCTCACTGTAAGCTGCTTAAAGGGGACACAACACAAAAAAATAAAAATAAAAGGGAGAAAGACAGGGATTGGGAGGAGAGTGTTCTCTCTATGGTCCCTTTCTCATGCAGTGATTCTTGTCGTAACGCTCATCAAAGCACAAGTTCCGCCAACGTTCAGTGTTTCCACAGCGCCATGGATCCTGTCCATCTGTACGGAGGATCTCACTCTCTCATGGCCCACAGGTACTGGGTGCCCAAGCATCCACCTCTGCCCAGGCACAAGTGCAACATCCCGCACAGGGTCTATGCTGGGCCTGCAAACTCCCAGCCCTGCCTGGAAAGCTTATCTGCAGGAGTTGCCTTGGGGAGGTGGCAGCAGATAAGGAGGAGGATGCAAGAAAATGTAAAGACTATATCCGCGAGGCAGTACAGGAGAGCATCCAGGACATATCAACGAGACACTCTTCCCATAGGCTTACACAGCCTAAAACATCTCGCACCTCACCTGAAGAGAGCGTATCAGAATAATCCTCAAATCCAGAGGATGCTGGGCCTGACACCTTTGATTATGGTCTGGTAGGCCCCTTTGTGCGAGCAATTAAGGAAGCCCTGGATTGGGAGTCAGAATCTCTTCCACCACAAAAGATCCGCAAGTTTTTTCCTAACCTAAAAAAAAGAAGGACCTACCTTCCCAGTGTTCCCTGAGATTAAAGAATTAATCGAAGATGAATGGGAGAAACTGGAGAAAAGATCGAATTTGCAAAACAGATTCTTAAAGCAGTACCCCATGCCAACTTCAAAAACGACCCAGTCAGTCAACCTACAAACGCTATCAGAAAGCAAAAGCATACAGACCAGGACGTGAGAGACCTCAATGGAGAGGAACTCAAATTACCTTTCTCCGGGGCATCAAATCTAAGGCAGCACAGGCAGCCAAGCCAAGTGAAAAGTCCTTTTGAGGGTGTGCCCGCCCAGGCTTGCCTGGTGGGAGCAAGGCTGACCTCCTATTGGAGAGTCTGGGTGGTGAAAGTTACGGACCGCTGGATCCTGGACACTATAAGGAATGGCTACTAGATAGAATTCATACACCACCCACCAGACTCCTTTGTGAAAACTCAATGGCCGGACTGTCCCATGAAGAGACAGTCCTTACAGACCTATATAGATGAACTCTTGTCCAAAGGGGCCATCAAGCATGTACCGGCGGAGGAGAGAGGGAGAGGTTTCTACTCCCCAATCTTCCTGGTGCCAAAATCTTCAGGGACCTTGAGGTCTGTGTTTAATTTAAGAAGGCTGAACAATTACATCCTCAACGGGCGGTTCAAAATGGAGTCCCTTCAGACTATAATGAAGGTGGTCCAGAAGAACGACTGGCTCATTTCGGTGGACCTTTCGGATGCCTACCTGCATGTCCCTATAAGGAAGCAACATCAAAATTTTTGAGGTTCGCGGTATGCGACCATCATTATCAATTCAAATGTCTCCCCTTTGGCATCTGAACCGCATCAAGAGTATTCTCAAAGATTCTCCTCTCCATAATTTCTCTAATTCGCCAGGAAGAAATAAAGATATGTCATTATTCAGACGATATCCTCATTCCGGGAGACTCCGCTCAACAACTCAGAGAGCAATGAGACCGTGTCTTTCTGACCCTAGAAAGTTTCGGTTGGATAATAACGTCGTATTTCATTGTGTTACTGCAAGTTTAACACTGTAAATTTCATTGCTTTACTGCAAGTTTAATGCCATATAACTCTGCACATTACTGCAAATTTAACGCTATATAGTTCTGTGCATTACTGCAAATTTAAGGTCATATAGTTGTGTGCGTTATTTCAAGTTTAACGCCATATATTTCTGTGCATTACTGCAAGTTGAATGCCATATATCTGATTGCGTTACTGCAAGTTTTACGCCGTATATTTGATTGCGTTACTGCAAGTTTAAACCATATATTTCTGTGCATTACTGCAAGTTTAACGCTGTATATTTCAGTGCGTTGATGACAATTTAACGCCATATATTTATGTGCAATACTGCAAGTTTAACACCATATAGTTCTGTGCATTACTGCAAGTGTAACGCCGTATATTTCATTGCGTTACTACAAGTTTAACGCCATATAGTTCTGTGCATTATTGCAAGTTTAATGTTGTATATTTCACTGCGTTACTGCAAGTTTAACGCCATATAGTTCTGTGCATTATTGCAAGTTTAATGTTGTATATTTCACTGCATTACTGCAAGTTTAACGCCATATATTTATGTGCGTTACTGAAAGTTTAATGCCATATATTTCATTGTGTTAGTGCACATTTAACGTAACATATTTCTGTGTGTTACTGCAAGTTTAACCACTTCCGGACCGCCCGCCATCATTTGACGGCGGCAGTTTGAAGTGGAATACCGTTGTTATGGTAGCAGATAGCTACCATAACCCCGGTGTCTTTTTTTCTGCAGTCGATTCTGCGTCTGATAAAAGTGGTTTTAGCGGCAGATTCGCCGCGAGATCACTTTTATCAGCGGCGGGAGAGGTGCCCCCCCCTCCCACCGCTTTCCGGTCATCTCCGCCGCTTATTGGACCCGCCGGCATCGGCGGAGATGATCGCGACCGCTCCCCCCCCCCCAGTGTCCGTAAGCCGAGTGAGCGGCTGAAGCCGCTTACTCGGCTCCATAACATGGCTGGGCAGAAGCAACGTCACAAGTCACTTCCGCCCAATGGTCTTAAAGGGGACATTTTTTTTTTGAGATGTCATTTTGCTCAAAAAATGTTTTTATTTTTTTCTGTTGCATTTAAGTGTAAATATGAGATCTGAGGTCTTTTTCACCCCAGATCTCATATTGGGGAGGTCCTGGCATGCTTTTTTCTATTACAAGGAATGTTTACATTTCTTGTAATAGGAATAAAAGTGATCTTTTTTTTTTAAATTACAGTGTAAAAATAAAAAATAAAAAGTCAAATAAATAATTAAGAAAAAAAAATTTAAAGCGCATCGTCCTTGCGAGCTCGCGTGCAGAAGCGAACGCATATGTAAGTCCCGCCCACATATGAAAACGGTGTGCATGTGAGGTATCGCCGCAATCGTTAGAGCGAGAGCAATAATTCTAGCACTAGATCTCCTCTGTAACTCAAAAATGCTAACCTGTAGAATTTTTTAAACGTCGCCAATGGAGATTTTTATGTTGCAAGGTTTGTCGCCATTCCGCGAGCGGACGCAATTTTGAAGCATGACACGTTGGGTATCATTTTACTCGGCATAACAATATCTTTCACAATATGGAAAAAAATTGGCCTAACTTTACTGTTGTCTTATTTTTTTAACTCAAAAAACTAAATTAAAAAAAAAAAAATCACGCTTGTAAGACTGCTGCGCAAATACGGTGTGACATAAAGTTTTGCAATGGCCGGCATTTTATTCTCTAGGGTATTAGAAAAATATATATAAAATGTTTGGGGGTTCTTACTAATTTTATAGCAAAAAAAAATGTTTTTAACTCGTAACCACCAAACCCAAAAAACAGCCTCGGTCTCAAAGTGGTTAATACCATATAGTTCTATGCGTTACTGTAAGTTTAACGCCACATAGTTCTGTGCATTACTCCAAATTTAACGTCATATAGTAACGCAGTTACTGTGTGCGTTACTTCAAGTTTAACGCCATACATTTCTGTGCATTACTGCAAGTTGAATGCCATATATTTCATTGCGTTACTGCAAGTTTTACGCCGTATATTTCATTGCGTTACTGCAAGTTTAAACCATATATTTCTGTGCATTACTGCAAGTTTAGCGCTGTATATTTCAGTGCGTTGATGCCAGTTTAACACCATATATTTATGTGCAATATTTCATTGCGTTAGTGCCCATTTAACGTAACATATTTCTGTGAGTTACTGCAAGTTTAACACCATATAGTTCTGTGCATTATTGCAAGTTTAACGTTGTATATTTCATTGCGTTACCGCAAGTTTAACGCCATATATTTCTGAGCATTACTGCAAGTCTAATGCCGTATATTTCATTGAGTTACTGCAAGTTTAACGCCATGTATTTCATAGCATTGCTGCAAGTATAACGCCAGATATTTCTGTGCACTACTGCAATTTTAATGCCATATATTTCATTGCAATACTGCAAGTTTAACACCATATAGTTCTGTGCATTACTGCAGGTTTAATGCCATACATTTCATTGCGTTAGTGCATGTTTAACGTAGTATATTTCTGTGCGTTACTTCAAGTTTAACGCCATCAAGTTCGGTCCGTTACTGTTTAAAAAACTCCATATATTTCATTGTGTCACTGCAAATTTAACGCCATATAGTTCTGCGAGCTACTGCAAGTTTAATGCCGTATATTTCATTGCGTTAGTGCGCGTTTAATGTAGTATATTTCTGTGCGTTACTGCAAGTTTAATGCCACATAGATCTCTGTGTTACTGTAAGTTTAACCCTGTATATTTCATTGCGTTAATTCAAGTTTAATGACATATATTTCTCGGCATTACTGCAAGTTTAATGGCATGTAATTCTGTGCGTTACTGCAAGTTTAGTGCCATATATTTCATTGCGTTAGTGCGTGCTTAACGTAGCATATTTCTGTGTGTTACTGCACGTTTAATGCCATATAGATCTGTGCGTTACTGCAAGTTTAACCCCATATATTTCATTGCATTATTGCAAGTTAAAGCCAAATATTTCTGCGTGTTACTGTAAGTTTAACGCCATATTGTTCTGTGTGTTACTGCACATTTAATGCCATATATTTCATAAAGTTACTACAAGTTTAACGTTGTATATTTCATTGCATTACTCCAAGTTAGTGCCATATAGTTCTGAGCATTACTGCAAGTTTAATGCAGTACATTTCATCACATTACTGCAAGTTTAACGCCATATATTTTTGTGCATTACTGCAAGTTTAATGCGTTATAGTTCTGTGCGTTACTGTAACTTTAACGCCGTATATTTCATTGCATTATTGCAAGCATAATGCCCTATATTTCTGTACATTATTGCAAGTTTTGCAATATATTTCATTGCGTATGTGCACATTTAATGTAATAATATATTTCTGTGAGTTACAGCAAGTTTAACGTCATCAAGTTCGGTGCGTTACTGCAAGTTTAACTCTGTATATTTCATTGTGTTACTGCAAGTTTAACACCATATAGTTCTGCGCGTTACGGCAAGTTTAATGCTGTATATTTCTGTGCATTACTGCAAGTTTAACGCCATATAGTTATGTGTGCTACTGCAAGTTTAACGCCATATATTTGATAGCGTTACTGCCAGTTTAACACTGTATATTTTATTGCATTACTGCAAGATTAAAGCTTATATTTCATTGCATTACTGCAAGTTAACGCCATATAGTTCTGAGCATTACTGCAAGTTTAACGCCATATATTTTTGTGCATTACTGCAAGTTTAATGCCTTATAGTTCTGTGCACTACTGTAAGTTTAATGCAATATATTTAATTGAATTAGCGCATGTTTCACAAATATAGTTTTGTGTGTTACTGCAAGTTTAACACCATATAGTTTTGTGCATTACTGCAAGTTTAATGCCTTATAGTTCTGTGCATTACTGTAAGTTTAATGCAATATATTTCATTGCATTAGTGCATGTTTAATGTAATATATTTCTGTGAGTTACAGCAAGTTTAATGCCATAAAGTTCTGTGTATTACTGCAAGTTTAATGCCGTATATTTCATTGTGTTTCTGCAAGTTTAACGCTATATATTTCTGTTCATTACTGCAAGTTTAACACCATATGATTCTGTGCGTTACTGCAATTTTAACTAGGTATATTTCATTGTGTTACTGCAAGTTTAACGCCATATAGTTCTGTGCGTTACTGCAAGTTTAACGCCATATAGTTCTGTGCGTTACTACAAGTTCAATGCCATTTAGTTCATTGCGCTAGTGCACGTTTAATGAAGTATATTTCTGTGCATTACGGAAAGTATAACGTCATATAATTACTGCAAGTTTAACTCCGTATATTTCATAGTGTTACTGCAAGTATAATGCCCTATATTTCTGTACATTACATAATGCCATATATTTCATTGTGTTAGTGCAAGTTTAACATCATATAGTTCTGTGCGTTGCTACAAGTTTCATGCCATATATTTCATTGCACTAGGGCACATTTAAAATAAATTTCTGTGCATTACTGCTAGCTTAACCCCATATAGTTCTGTGCGTTACTGCAAGTTTAACACTGTATATATCATTGCGTTAAAGCAAGTTTAACACCATATATTTCCGTGCATTACTGCAAGTTTAACTCCATATAGTACTGTGTGTTACTGCAAGTTTAACGCTGTATATTTCATAGCATTACTGCAAGTTTAACACGGTATATTTCATTGCATTACTGCAAGTTTAATGCCATATAGTTCTGAGCGTTACTGCAAATTTAACACCATATATTTCTGTACATTATTGCAAGTTTAACACAGTATATTTCATTGCATTACTGCAAGTTTAATGCCATGTATTTCATTGCGTTAGTGCACTATTAACGTAGAATATTCCTGTGCATTACTGCAAGTTTATCCCATATTGTTCTGTCCGTTACTGGAAGTTTAACGGCGTATATTTAATTGCGTAAATGCTAGTTTAACGCCATATATTTCTGTGCATTACTGCAAGTTTAACACCATATAGTTCCGTGTGCTACTCCAAGTTTAACACCGTATATTTCATTGCACTACTGCAAGTTTAACGCCATATATTTCTGTGCATTACTACAAGTTTCATGCCATATATTTCATTGCACTAGTGCACGTTTAACATAGTAAATTTCTGTGCGTTACTGCAAGCTTAACCCCATATAGTTCTGTGCGTTACTGCAAGTTTAACACCATATATTTCATTGCGTTAACGCAAGTTTAACACCATATATTTCTGTGCATTACTGCAAGTTTAATGTCATATAGCACTATGTGTTACTGCAAGTTTAAGGCTGTATATTTCATAGCATTACTGCAAGTTTAACACAGTATATTTCATTGCATTACTGCAAGTTCAATGCCATATAGTTCTGAGCGTTACTGCAAATTTAACGCCATATATTTCTGCACATTACTGCAAGTTTAATGCCATGTATTTCATTGTGTTAGTGCAAGTTTAACGTAGAATGATCCTATGAATTACTGCAACTTTAACCCCATATTGTTCTGTCCATTACTGGAAGTTTAACGGCGTATATTTAATTGCGTAAATGCAAGTTTAACGCCATATGTTTCTGTGCATTACTGCAAGTTTAAACACCATATAGTTCTGTGCTCTACTCCAAGTTTAACGCCGTATATTTCATTGCGCTACTGCAAGTTTAACGCCATATATTTCATTGCGCTACTGCAAGCTTCATGCCATATATTTCATTGCATTAGTGCTCATTTAACGTAGTATATTTCTGTACGTTACTGCAAGTTTAACCCAATTTAGTTCTGTGTGTCGCTGCAAGTTTAACACCGTATATTTTCATAGCGTTACTGCAAGTATAATGCCATATATTTCTGTGCGTTACTTCAAGTTTAATACCACATTTCCTGGCTACCTTATGTCAGCACACAATGGGTTAATCCTCTGCAGGTAACCCCAAGGACCACCTCCAATAGATAGAATAAACGTCCCACCCTCCTGACCCCCGGTGCTCCACATTTTCGGTTGCTCCTGGCCACCTACCAAGGATTTCCGGATCGGATGGATGTCGGTGAGAAGTATCCCCCCTACCGCACCTCCACACAGGTTCTCTGCCTCTCCTGGGTTGGAAGACCATGTGTGTTGGCGGTAAATCCCCCTCAAGCCAGGGTACCCATGTGCCTGGGTTGCAGGCCTTTGTTGCTTAGATAGCACATCATTTACTGACCTCTGCGGTGCTTCTCAGGGATTTACACTCTCTGTTTTTCTCCCATGCTGGGTCTCCTTAGCAGCTCTCTCTCTCTCTTTCTTATCCTGTTTGGAGGGTGGCTCCTTTCTATCACCTGGCAACCAAATTAACAAAAGGCAGAGAGACAGATTGTCTGTGTGGCTTCATATCTCTCTGCATGTCAGTTCCAGGTAAGACAGTCTCTCTCTATCTTTCTCAATCTTGCTCCATTTTCTTATCAGAGAGGCTGTAGCCTGATTTATCTTTCTTTCTTTTAGTCTTTGACTGATTGTTGAATCTGCCTGTGGACTTAGCAAGCCCGTTACACCGTGCTGCCTTCCCTCACTGTAAGCTGCTTAAAGGGGACATGACACAAAAAAATAAAAATAATAGGGAGAAAGACAGGGATTGGGAGGAGAGTGTTCTCTCTATGGTCTCTTTCTCATGCAGTGATTCTTGTCATAGCGCTCATCAAAGCACAAGTCCCGCCAACGTTCAGTGTCTCCACGGCACCATGGATCCTGTCCATCTGTGGTTCTCACCCTCTCATGGCCCACAGGAACTGGGTGCCCAAGCATCCACCTCTGCCCAGACACAAGTGCAACATCCCGCACGGGGTCCATGCTGGGCCTTACAATACAAAACAAGGTCACTGTCCCCACCTATAACTGGCTATTACAGCAAGGAGCTATGGAAAGGCAGATACAGACAGAAAACAGAGAAATCCAAGCTCAACTTACTGACCAGTCTGCCACCAACCGAATTCACCTGTCTAACAGTAACGTTTAAAAGGCAGGGGATTGGTTACACATATTTGCAAGTGTATGCGTAAGCTGCAGGCCCCGACAAGGCTCCCTGTGTACTGTAGACCTAACTCTGTATAAGAGGCTTCACAGTGGAAGCACATACAATTTAATGGATAGATGAAGGACAAACTCCCAGCCTTGCCTGGAAAGCTTATCTGCAGGAGTTGCCTTGGGGAGGTGGTGACAGATAAGGAGGAGGATGCAAGAAAATGTAAAGACTATATCCACAAGGCAGTACAGGAGAGCATCCAGGACATGGCAATTTCAACGAGACACTCTTCCCATAGGCTTACACAGCCTAAAACATCTCATACCTCACCTGAAGAGAGCGTATCAGAATAATCATCAGATCCAGAGGATGCTGGGCCTGGCACCTTTGATTAAGGTCTGGTAGGCCCCTTTGTGCGAGCAATTAAGGAAGCCCTGGATTGGGAGCCAGAATCTCTTCCACCACAAAAGATCTGCAAGTTTTTTCATAACCTAAAAAAAGAAGGACCTACCTTCCCAGTCTTCCCTGAGATTAAAGAATCAATTGAGGATGAATGGGAGAAACTGGAAAAAAGATCAAATTTGCAAAATAAATTCTCAAGGCTGTACCCCATGCCTATATCAGAGAAGACCTAGTCAGTCAACCTACAAACGCTATCAGAAAGCAAAAGCATACAGACCAGGACGTGACAGACCTCAATGGAGAGGGACTCAAAGTACCTTTCTCCGGGGTATCAAATCTAAGGCAGCACAGGCAGCCAAGCCAAGTGAAAAGTCCTTTTGAGGGTGTGCCTGCCCAGGCTTGCCCGATGGGAGCAAGGCTGACCTCCTATTGGAGAGTCTGGGCGGCGAAAGCTATGGACCGCTGGATCCTGGACATTATAAGGAATGGCTACTTGATAGAATTCATACACCACCCACCAGACTCCTTTGTGAAAAACTCATTGGCCGGACTTTCCCATGAAGTGACAGTCCTTACAGACCTATATAGACAAACTCTTGTCCAAAGGTGCCATCAAGCATGTACCGGTGGAGGAGAGAGGGAGAGGTTTCTAATCCCCAATCTTCCTGGTGCCAAAATATTCATGGACCTTGAGGCCTGTGTTTAATTTAAGAAGGCTGAACAATTACATCCTCAATGGGCGGTTCAAAATGGAGTCCCTTCAGACCATAATGAAGGTGGTCCAGGAGAACGACTGGCTTATTTTGGTGGACCTTTCGGATGCCTACCTGCATGTCCCTATAAGGAAGCAACATCAAAACCGTTACTGCAAGTTTAACGTCATATAGTTCTGTGCATTATTGCAAGTTTAACGTTGCATATTTCATTGTGTTACTGCAAGTTTAACGCCATATATTTATGTGCGTTACTGAAAGTTTAATGCCATATATTTCATTGCGTTAGTACACATTTAACGAAACATATTTCTGTGTGTTGCTGCAAGTTTAATGCCATATAGTTCTGTGCGTTACTGCAAGTTTAACACCATATAGTTCTGAGCGTTACTGCAAGTTTAATGCTGTATATTTCATTGCATCACTGCAAGTTTAACACCATATATTTAATTGCGTTACTGCAAGTTTAACACCATATATTTCTGTGCATTACTGCAAGTTTAACACCTTATAGTTCTGTGCATTACTGCAAGTTTAATGCCATACATTTCATTGCGTTAGTGCATGTTTAACGCAGTATATTTCTGTGCGTTACTGCAAGTTTAACGCCATCAAGTTTGGTCCATTATTGCAAGTTTAACTCCATATATTTCATTGTGTTACTGCCAATTTAACGCCATATAGTTCTGCGAGTTACTGGAAGTTTAATGACGTACATTTCATTGTACTAGTGCACGTTTAACGTAGTATATTTCTGTGCGTTACTGCAAGTTTAACACCACATAGATCTGTGTGCTACTGTAATTTTAACCCTGTATATTTCATTGCGTTAATTCAAGTTTAATGACATATATTTCTCGGCATTACTGCAAGTTTAATAGCATATAATTCTGTCAGTTACTGCAAGTTTAGTGCCATATATTTCATTGCGTTAGTGCACGTTTAACGTAGCATATTTCTGTGCGTTACTGCAAGTTTAACGCCATATAGATCTGTGTGTTACCATAAGTTTAACACTGTATATTTCATTGCGTTAATTCAAGTTTAATGACATATATTTCTTGCCATTACTGCAAGTTTAGTAGCATATAATTCTGTGCGTTACTGCAAGTTTAGTGCCATATATGTCATTGCGTTAGTGTACATTTAACGTAGTATATTTATGTGCATTACTGCAAGTTTTACCATATAGATCTGTGCGTTACTGCAAGTTTAACCTTTTATATTTCATTGCATTATTGCAAGTTTAGCGCCAAATATTTCTGTGCGTTACTGCAAGTTTAATGCCATATTGTTCTGTGTGTTACTGCAAGTTTAATGCCATATATTTCATAGCGTTACTGCAAGTTTAACGTTGTATATTTTGTTGCATTACTGCAAGTTTAACAGCGTATATTTCATTGCATTACTCCAAGTTAATGCCATATAGTTCTGAGCATTACTGCAAGTTTAATGCCGCACATTTCATTGCATTACTGCAAGTTTAACGCCATATATTTTTGTGCATTACTGCAAGTTTAATGCGTTATAGTTCGGTGCGTTACTGTAAGTTTAATGCAATATATTTCATTGCGTTAGTGCACGTTTAATGTAATATATTTCTGTTAGTTACAGTACGTTTAATGCCATAAAGTTCTGTGAGTTACTGCAAGTTTAATGCCGTATATTTCTGCAAGTTTAACGCTATATATTTCTGTGTATTACTGCAAGTTTAACGCCATATAGTTCTGTGCGTTACTGCAATTTTAACGCCGTATATTTCATTGCATTACTGCAAGGATAACGCCCTATATTTCTGTACATTACTGCAAGTTTAATGCCATATATTTAATTGTGTTAGTGAACATTTAACGTAGTATATTTCTGTGCATTACTGCAAGTTTAACGCCATCAAGTTTGGTGCGTATATTTCATTGAGTTACTGCAAGTTTAACGCCATATAGTTCTGCGCATTACTGCAAGTTTAATGCCGTATATTTCATTGCGTTAGCGCACGTTTAACGTAGAATATTTCTGTGCGTTACTGCAAGTTTAACGCCACATAGATCTGTGTGTTACTGTAAGTTTAACCCTTCATTGCGTTAATTCAAGTTTAATGCCATATATTTCTCAGCATTACTGCAAGTTTAATGGCATATAATTCTGTGCGTTACTGCAAGTTTAATGCCTTATATTTCATTGTGTTACTGCATATATTTCTGTGCATTACTGTAAGTTTAGTGTCATATATTTTATTGCGTTAGTGCACGTTTAATGTAGCATATTTCTGTACGTTACTGCAAGTTTAACGGCATATAGATCTGTGCGTTACTGCAAGTTTAACCCTGTATATTTCATTGCATTATTGTAAGTTTAACGCCAAATATTTCTGTGCGTTACTGCAAGTTTAACGCCATATAGTTCTGCGTGTTACTGCAAGTTTAACTCCATATATTTTATAACGATACTGCAAGTTTAACGCTGTATATTTTATTGCATTACTGCAATTTTAACGCCGTATATTTTAATGCCTTATAGTTCTGTGCATTACTGTAAGTTTAATGCAATATATTTTATTGCGTTAGTGCGTGTTTATTGTAATATATTTCTGTGAGTTACAGCAAGTTTAATGCCATAAAGTTCTGTGCATTACTGCAAGTTTAATGCCCTATATTTCATTGTGTTTCTGCAAGTTTAACGCTATATATTTCTGTGCATTACTACAAGTTTAACACCATATACTTCTGTGCGTTACTGAAATATTAACGCCGTATATTTCATTGCATTACTGCAAGTTTAACGCCAAATAGTTATGTGCGTTGCTGCAAGTTTAACGCCATATAGTTCTGTGCATTACTGCATTTAGTTCATTGCGCTAGTGCACGTTTAACGTAGTATATTTCTGTACATTACGGTAAGTTTAACGCCATATAATTCTGTGCATTACTGCAAGTTTAACGCCATATATTTCATAGTGTTACTGAAAGTATAACGCCCTATATTTCTGTACATTACTGCAAGTTTAATGCCATATATTTCATTGTGTTAGTGCAGTGGTTCTCAACTCCAGTCCTCGGGACCCCCTAACAGGCCAGGTTTGCAGGATAACTGAAATACATCACAGGTGATATCATTTGCTGTTCAGTGACTGCAGTATTCTAGTCTGCATCTCCCCAAGGTAATACTTAAAATCTGGCCTGTTGGTGGGTCCCGAGGACCGGAGTTGAGAACCACTGTGTTAGTGCAAGTTTAACATCATATATTTCTGTGCGTTGCTACAAGTTTCATGCCATATATTTCATTACACAAGTGCACGTTTAACATAGTACATTTCTGTGCATTACTGAAAGCTTAACCCCATATAGTTCTGTGCATTACTGCAAGTTTAACTCCATATATTTCATTGCGTTAACGCAAGTTTAACACCATAGATTTCTGTGCATTACTGCGAGTTTAACGCCATATAGTACTGTGTGTTACTGCAAGTTTAACACTGTATATTTCATAGCATTACTGCAAGTTTAACACGGTATATTTCATTGCATTACTGCAAGTTTAATGCCA
Source organism: Glandirana rugosa (assembly GCA_018402905.1). Taxonomy (NCBI): domain Eukaryota; kingdom Metazoa; phylum Chordata; class Amphibia; order Anura; family Ranidae; genus Glandirana; species Glandirana rugosa. Next base: position 1,535,416 of record BLSH010167725.1, on the reverse strand, counting down.
TATAGTTCTGAGCGTTACTGCAAGTATAACGCCATATATTTCTGTACGTTACTGCAAGTTTAATGCCATGTATTTCATTGCTTTAGTGCACATTTAAAGTAGAATATTCCTGTGCATTACTGCAAGTTTAACCCCATATTGTTCTGTCTGTTACTGCAAGTTTAATGCCGTATATTTAATTGCGTAAATGCAAGTTTAACGCCATATATTTCTGTGCATTACTGCAAGTTCAATGCCATATAGTTCCGTGCGCTACTGCAAGTTTAATGCTGTATATTTCATTGCGTTACTGCAAGTTTAACGCCATATGTTTCTGTGCGTTACTACAAGTTTCATGCCATATATTTCATTTCACTAGTGCACGTTTAACATAGTAAATTTCTGTGCGTTACTGCAAGCTTAACCCCATATAGTTTTGTGCGTTACTGCAAGTTTAACGCCATATATTTCATTGCGTTAACGCAAGTTTAACATCATATATTTCTGTGCATTACTGCAAGTTTAACGCCATATAGTACTGTATGTTACTGCAAGTTTAACACTGTATATTTCACAGCATTACTGCAAGTTTAACACGGTATATTTCATTGCATTACTGCAAGTTTAATGCCATATAGTTCTGAGCGTTACTGCAAATTTAACGCCATATATTTCTGCACTTTACTGCAAGTTTAATGCCATGTATTTCATTGCGTTAGTGCACATTTAACGTAGAATATTCCTGTGCATTACTACAAGTTTAACCCCATATTGTTCTGTCAGTTACTGGAAGTTTAACGGCATATATTTAATTTCGTAAATGCAAGTTTAAGGCCATATATTTCTGTGTGTTACTACAAGTTTCATGTCATATTTTTAATGCATTAGTACTCGTTTAACGTAGTATATTTCTGTGCGTTACCGCTGGTTTAACCCCATATAATTCTGTGTGTCGCTGCAAGTATAATGCCGTATATTTCATAGCGTTACTGCAAGTATAACGCCTTATATTTCTGTACGTTACTTCAAGTTTAATACCACATTTCCTGGCAACCTCATGTGAGCACACAATGGGTTAATCCTCTGCAGGTAACCCCAAGGACCACCTCCAATAGATAGAATAAAAGTCCCACCCTCCCGACCCCAGGTGTTCTTTTTTTTGGTCGCTCCAGGCCACCTACCAAGAGTTTCCAGATCGGATGGATGTCGGTGAGAAGTATCCCCTGTACCACACCTCCACACAGGTTCTCTGCCTCTCCTGGGTTGGAAGACCCTGTGTGTTGGCGGTAAATCCCCCTTAAGCCAGGGTACCCATGTGCCTGGGTTGCGGGCCTTTGTTGCTTAGATAGCACATCATTTACTGACCTCTGCGGTGCTTCTCAGGGATTTACACTCTCTGCTTTTCTCCCATGCTGGGTCTCCTTAGCAGCACACCGGGCTCTCTCTCTCTTCCTTATCCTGTTTGGAGGGTGGCTCCCTTCTATCACCTGGCAACCAAATTAACAAAAGGCAGAGAGACAGATTGTCTGTGCGGCTTCATATCTCTCTGCATCTCGGTTCCAGGTAAGGCAGTCTCTCTCTCTCTCTCTCTCTATCTTGCTCCATTTTCTTATCAGAGAGGCTGTAGCCTGATTTATCTTTCTTTCTTTTAGTCTTTGACTGATTGTTGAATCAAGCCCGTTGCACCCTGCTGCCTTCCCTCACTGTAAGTTGCTTAAAGTGGACATGACACAAAAAAATTAAAATAAAAATAAAAGGGAGAAAGACGGATTGGGAGGAGAGTGTTCTCTCTATGGTCCCTTTCTCATGCAGTGATTCTTGTCGTAACGCTCATTAAAGCACAAGTTCAGACAACGATCAGTGTCTCCGCGGCGCCATGGATCCTGTCCACCTGTACGGAGGCTCTCACCCTCTCATGGCCCACAGGAACTGGGTGCCCAAGCATCCACCTCTGCCCAGACACAAGTGCAACATCCCGCACAGAGTTTATGCTGGGCTGCAAACTCCCAGTCTTGCCTGGAAAGCTTATCTGCAGGAGTTGCCTTGGGGAGGTGGTGGCAGATAAGTAGGAGGATGCAAGAAAATTGAATGACTATATCCATAAGAGAGTACAGGAGAGTCTCCAGGACATGGCAATTTCAATGAGACATTCTTCCCATAGGCTTACACAGCCTAAAAAATCTCGCACCTCACCTGAAGAGAGCGTATCAGAATAATCGTCAGATCCAGAGGATGCTGGGCCTGGCACCTTTGATTATGGTCTGGTAGGCCCCTTTGTGCGAGCAATTAAGGAAGCCCTGGATTGGGAGCCAGAATCTCTTCCACCACAAAAGATCTGCCAGCTTTTTCCTAACCTAAAAAAAGAAGGACCTACCTTCCCAGTCTTCCCTGAGATTAAAGAATTAATCAAGGATGAATTTGGAGAAACTGGAGAAAAGATTGAATTGAAAAACAGATTCTCAAAGCTGTACCCCATGCCTACTTCAGAGACAACCTAGTCAGTCAACCTACAAACGCTATCAGAAAGCAAAAGCGTACAGACCAGGATGTGACAAACCTCAATGGAGAGGGACTCAAAGTACCTTTCTCCAGGGTATCAAATCTAAGGCAGCACAGGCAGCCAAGCCAAGTGAAAAGTCCTTTTGAGGGTGTGCCCACCCAGGCTTGCCCGGTGGGAGCAAGGCTGACCTCCGATTGGAGAGTCTGGGTGGTGAAAGTTACGGACCGCTGGATCCTGGACACTATAAGGAATGGCTACTTGATAGAATTCATACACCACCCACCAGACTCCTTTGTGAAAACTCAATGGCCGGACTGTCCCATGAAGAGACAGTCCTTACAGACCTATATAGACGAACTCTTGTCCAAAGGGGCCATCAAGCATGTACCCGTGGAGGAGAGAGGGAGAGGTTTCTAATCCCCAATCTTCCTTGTGCCAAAATCTTCAGGGACCTTGAGGCCTGTGTTTAATTTAAGAAGGCTGAACAATTACATCCTCAATGGGCGGTTCAAAATGGAGTCCCTTCAGACCATAATGAAGGTGGTCCAGGAGAACGACTGGCTCATTTTGGTGGACATTTTGGATGCCTACCTGCATGTCCCTATAAGGAAGCAACATCAAAAGTTTTTGAGGTTCGCGGTATGCGACCATCATTATCAATTCACATGTCTCACCTTTGGCATCTGTACCGCATCAAGAGTATTCTCAAAGATTCTCCTCTGCATAATTTCTCTAATTCTACAGGAAGGAATAAAGATATGTCAGTATTTAGATGATATCCTCATTCTGGGAGACTCCGCTCAACAACTCAGAGAGCAATGAGACCGTGTCCTTCTGACCCTAGAAAGTTTTGGTTTGATAATAACGTCGTATTTCATTATGTTACTGCAAGTTTAACATTATATATTTCTTTTCTCATCTTCTTCTCCTTTTCCGTAATTAATCCTGTTTTAGTATAACATCACTGTTGAGCAATTCCAGACACCTCTCTCTGCGACAGAAGATGCAGTGACACTCACCCCCTCGGGCAACTCTCCTCCTTAGTAACTCCCTCAGACCCCCACCTTCCGAGGCACAGTGAGTCCCCATTTGGGGTGCCTGGAAGGTGTCCCGGTCATCCGAGACTACGCCTGAAAAACCATTGCTCATTTCTCTCTTATCGATGCCACTACAAGTTCACTGTATTCTCTATAATCTGCTATTGTCACAGTAACTCTCCAATATGATGTTATGTCTATACTTTTTTACATCAATGTACTATAACAACTTGTTTCTTACGCTCTTTTGTAACTCCCTTGAAATTCAAAATAAAAGTTGTTAAAAAAAAAAAAACATTATATATTTCTGTGCATTTCTGCAAGTTTTACGCCATATATTTCTCTGTGTTACTGCAAGTTTAAAGCCGTATATTTCATAGCGTTACTGCAAGTTAAACGCTATATAGCATGTTTAATGCCATATATTTCATTGCGTTACTGCAAGTTTAATGCCATATAGTTCTGTGTATTACTGCAAGTTTAACCACTTACCAACCGGAAGGTTTTCCAGGTTTAGGACCAGAGCACTTTTTTCAATTTGGCACTGCACTGCTTCAAATGGTAATCTAAAATGTCAAAAAAACGTTGGGGATCTACGTTTTTGAGCGTTTTTGGGGTTTATGAGCGTTTGAATGTTTTTACAGCTGAAAAACGTCTCTCAGAACCCTCTGGTCTTGGTTTTTTTTACAGCTCAAAAACGTCACTGCTAAAAACAGTTGATAACAGCCTATGTGTGCATGAACACATAGGATAACATCATGGAGGGTTTATTGACTGTAGAAAAAAACATCTGCAGCTAAAAGCAGCTGCTGTAAAACAGTCAAAAAATGTCCTGTGTGAATGAGGCCTTAACGTAATATATTTGTGTTACTGCAAGTTTAACACATATAGTTCTGAGTATTAAGTTTAACGCTGTATATTTCATTGCATTACTGCAAGTTTAATTCCATATAGTTTTGTGCATTACTGCAAGTTTAATGCCATATTTTTCATTGCACTTTTAACATAATATATTTCTGTGCGTTACTGCAACTTTAATGCTATAAAGTTCTTTGCATTACTGTAAATTTAATGCCGTATATTTTATTGTGTTACTGCAAGTTTAACACTCTATATTTCTGTGCATTACTGCAAGTTGAAAGCCATATATTTCTGTGCGTTACTGCAAGTTTACCGCTGTATATTTCATTGCATTACTGCAAGTTTAACGTCATATAGTCCTGTGCATTACTGCAAGTTTAACGCCATATAGTTGTATGCATTACTGCAAGTTTAACGCTGTATATTTCACAGCGTTACTGCAAGTATAACGCCGGTTTAATGCCATATATTTCATTGCGTTAGTGCATGTTTAGCATAATATATTTCAGTGTGTTACTGCAAGTTCATCACCATATAGTTCTGAGCATTACTGCCAGTTTAACACCGTATATTTTATTGCATTACTGCAAGTATAACGCCATACATTTCTGTGCACTATTGCAAGTTTAATACCATATATTTTATTGCGTTACTGCAAGTTTAATACTGTATATTTCATTGCGTTACTGCAAGTTTAATGCCATATATTTCTGTGCGTTACTGCAACTTTAACGATATAAAGTTCTTAGCATTACTGTAAATTTAATGCCGTATATTTCATTGTGTTACTGCAAGTTTAACGCTATATATTTCTGTGCATTACTGCAAGTTGAGCGCCATATATTTCTGTGCGTTACTGCAAGTTTAACGCTGTAAATTTCATTGCGTTACTGCAAGTTTAACGTCCTATAGTCCTGTGCATTACTGCAAGTTTAACGCCATATAGTTGTGTGCATTACTGCAAGTTTAACGCTGTATATTTCATAGCGTTACTGCAAGTATAACCCCATACATTTCTGTGCACTATTGCAAGTTTAATGCCATATATTTTATTGCGTTACTGCAAGTTTAACACTGTATATTTCACTGCGTTACTGCAAGTTTAATGCCATATATTTCATTTCGTTAGTACACATTTAACATAATATATTTCTGTGTGTTACTGCAAGTTCATCACCATATAGTTCTGAGCATTACTGCCAGTTTAACACAGTATATGTTATTGTGTTACTGCAAGTATAACGCCATACATTTCTGTGCACTATTGCAAGTTTAATGCCATATATTTTATTGCATTGCTGCAAGTTTAACACTGTATATTTTATTGCATTACTGCAAGTTTAATACCATATATTTCTGTATGTTACTGCAAGTTTAACACTGTATATTTCAGTGCATTGTTGCAAGTTTAACACCATATATTTCTGTGCATTACTACAATTTTAACACCATATATTTCTGTGAATTACTGCAAGTTTAACACAGTAAATTTCATTGCTTTATTGCAAGTTTAACGCCATAAAGCCCTGCGCATTACTGCAAGTTTAACGCCATATAGTTCTTTGCGTTACTGCAAGTTTAACGCCATATAGTTCTGTGCATTACTGCAAGTTTAACGCCGTATATTTCATAGTGTTACTGCAAGTTTAACGCCATATAGTTCTGTGCGTTACTGCAAGTTAAACGCTATATAGCATGTTTAATGCCATATATTTCATTGTGTTACTGCAAGTTTAATGCCATATAGTTCTGTGCATTACTGCAAGTTTAACCACTTACCAACCGGAAGGTTTTCCAGCTTTAGGACGAGAGCACTTTTTTCAATTTGGCACTGCACTGCTTCAAATGGTAATTGCGCGGTCATGCAATGCACTACCCAAACAATGTTTGCGTCCTTTTTTTCCCACAAATAGAGCTTTATTTCGGTGGTATTTGTTCACCACTGCTCTTTTTATTTTTTGCAATATAAACAAAAAAAGGACAAAAATTTTGAAAAAAAATGATATTTTCAACTTTATGTTATTACAAAAATACAATAAACTAAATTTTAGTCATAAATTTTTGCCAAAATGCATTTAGCCACATGTCTTGGGTAAAAAAAAAGTTAATTACCGTATATTTATTGGTTTGCGCAAAAGTTATAGCGTCTACAAACTAGGGTACATTTTCTGGAATTTATGCAGCTTTTATTTTATGACTGCCTATCTCATTTCTTGAGGTGCTAAAATGGAAGGGCAGTACAAACCCCCCCAAATGACCCCATTTTGGAAAGTAGAGACCCCAAGGAATTTTCTGGGAGGCATTTTGAGCCCATTGAATATTTTATTTTTTTGTCATAAGTGATTGAAAGATGACCAAAAAAAAAATTGCACAAAGTTGTTACTGAAATGATATATTGCTCACACATGCCATGGGTATGTGTGGAATTACACCCCAAAAATACATTCTGCTGCTTCTCCTGAGTATGGGGATACCCCATGTGTGAGACTCTTTGGAAGTCTATCTGCATACAGGACCCCAAAATCCAATCGCCGCCTTTAGTATTACTAAGGGCAAAAATGCATTCACCCCACACTACCTATCTCAGTTGCGGAGGCCATAAAATGCCCAGATAGCACAAGCCCCCCCCCCAAATGACCCCATTTTGGAAAGTAGACACCCCAAGCTATTTGCTGAGAGGCATGTTGAGTCCATGGAATATTTTATATTTTGCCACAAGTTTCGGGGAAATTGCAATTTTCTTTTTTCCACAAAGTTAGAAACATAGAAACATAGAAAAGTGACGGCAGAAAAAGACTGAGTAGCCCATCGAGTCTGCCCCTTTTTATTTATTTATTTATTTTTTTATTTTTTTTTTGTTTTGTTTTGTTTGTTTTTTGTTTTTTATATATATTTTTTTACATTAACCTTGTTGTCTGACTATAGATTTATGTTTATCCCAAGCATGTTTTAAGCCATTTACTGTTGACTGTCTCACAACCTCTGTTGGTAGTTTATTCCAATCATCAACCACCCTTTCAGTAAAATAATACTTTCTAAGATTAGTTTTGAACTTCCCCCCAGTTAGTTTGAGGTCATGTCCCCGTGTTCTTGATTTTGGTTTCATATTGAAAAGACTGCCCTCCTGAACCTTATTCACCCCCTTGATGTATTTAAAGGTTTCAATCATGTCTCCCCTCTCCCTTCTTTCCTCCAGATTGTACATATTAAGTTCCTGAAGTCGCTCTTGATATGTTTTATTCCCCAGACCTTTCACAATTTTTGTTACCCGTCTCTGAACTCGTTCTATTTTATCAATATCTTTTTGTAAGTGTGGTCTCCAGAACTGGACACAGTATTCTAAGTGAGGTCTCACTAAAGATTGTTGTCACTAAATGATATGTTGCTTGAACATGCCATGGGTATATGTGAAATTACACCCCAAAATACATTCTGCTGCTTCTTCTGAATACAGGGATACCACATATGTGAGACCTTTTGACAGTCTAGCCGTGTACGGGACCCCAAAAACCAATCACCGCCTCCAGGCTTTCTAAGTGCGTAAAAAGGTGATTTTACTCCTCACTCCCTACCACAGTTTCGGAGGCCATGGAATGCCCAGATAGCACAACCCCCCTCCCCCCAAATGACCCCATTTTGGAAAGTAGACACTCCAAGCTATTTGCTGAGAAGTATTTTGAGTATTTAGCAGATCTCACATTTTGTCACAAAGTTTTGAAATTTGAAAAAAGTAAAAAAAAAAAAAAATTCTGTTTATTTCTTCATTTTCCAAAACAAATGAGAGCTGCAAAATACTCACCGTGCCTCTTAGCAAATACTTTGGGGTGTCTACTTTCCAAAATGGGGTCATTTGGGGGGTTTTGTGTTACCTTTACATTTCAGGGCCTCCAAAACCGTGATAGGTACTGAGGAGTAAAATCACCATTTTATGCCCTTAGAAAGCCTGAAGGCAGTGATTGGTTTTGAGGTCCTGTATGAGAATAGGCTCCAAAAAGTCTCACACATGGGGTATCACCATACTCAGGAGAAGCAGCAGAATGTATTTTGGGGTGTAATTCCACAAATACCCATGGCATGTGTGAGCAATATATCATGTCAGTGACAACTTTGTGTAAAAAAAAAATAAATAAATACAAATTGTCATTTCCCCGAAACTTGTGGCAAAATATAAAATATTCCATGGACTCAACATGCCTCTCAGCAGATAGCTTGGGGTGTCTACTTTCCAAAATGGGGTCATTTGTTTTGTTTTTTTGCTATCTGGGCATTTCATGGCCTCCGAAACCTGGATAGGTAGTATGGGGTGAAGGCATAAATATTCGCCCTTAGAAATCTTGAAGGCGGTGATTGGTTTTTGGGGTCCCGTACACGGATAGACTCACAAAAAGTCTCCCACATGGGGTATCCCCGTACTCAGGAGAAGCAGCACAATGTATTTTGGGGTGTAATTCCACACATACCCATGGCATGGGTGAGCAATATATAATTTCACTGATAACTTTGTGTAATTTTTTTTTTTCACTTTTCAATCATTTATGACAAACAAATAATATATTCCATGGACTCAACATGCCTCTCAGAAAATAGCTTGGGGTGTCTACTTTCCAAAATGGTGTCATTTGGGGGGGTTTGAACTGTCCTGGCATTTTATGCCCAACATCACCCACTCTTCTAACCACTTGAACCACCAAGTCTTTTCTGACACTTTTTATTTACATGAAAAAATCCTTTTTTTTGCTAGAAAATGACTTTGAACCCCCAAACATTATATATTTTTTTAAAGCAGAGGCCCTACAGATTTAAATAGTGGGTGTTACAATTTTTTTTTCACAATGTATTTGCGCAGCGATTTTTCAATCGCAATTTTTGGGGGAAAAAACACTTTTTTGAATTTTAATGCACAAAAACATACTATTTTGCCCAAATGTTTGGTGAAATATAAAAGTTGATCTCATGCTGAGTGTATAGACACCAAATATGACATGCTTTAAAAATGATGCACACCCGCGAAGTGGCGACAAACTATATACATTTTTAAAAGCTTTTAAAAGCCTTTACAGGTTACCACTTTAGATCTGCAGAGGAGGTCTACTGCTAGAATTACTGCCCTCGATCTGACGTTCGCGGTAATACCTCACATGCATGGTGAAATTGTTGTTTACATGCGACATGAAACTGACGCTTTCGTCCACCTTTGCACGCGTGCACGGGGGGCAGGGGTACATTTTTTTTTTTTAATTATTAATTTTGCTTTTTGTTTTATTTTTACACTGTCCCTTTCATCTTTTTCTTTTATCATTTTTATTTTTATCACAGGGATTTTAAATATCCCCTATGATATAAATAGGTATTGTCGCATATATTTTTTTTTTCATTTTGGGGTCTACTAAACTCTAAATCTTTCCCCAGCCCTTAAAGCATCTGACCACACCAAAATCGGTTTGATAAGATGCTTCCCCAATTTCCCAATGGCGCTGTTTATATCTGTCGAAACTGAAGTCACAAAATGCTCGTAGCCTCTGGTTTCTTAGCCCATGGAGATGATTGGAGCCATTCTAGTTGTCAATCAGCTCTATGGTAAGCGTGCAGAACCACCAGCTGCATTCTCACTTTCCCCGGTGGGACAGGAGAGCCTGAGAAGGCCAGCAACATACTAGTATGTCGCTGGTTCTTGTTGGGCATATATTGTAATGTTCTTTTTTTCATGAAAAAAAGAATCAATCGGTGGGTATGCCCACCATTAGAAAACCTCCCTTCATCCTCCCACTTCTAATGGTGGGCATAGCCACCTTTTAAAAAAAATATACCGGAGCATAGGGGCAATCCGCCTCAATTTCCACCCACTGCCCCTATGCTCCGGTGTATTTGCTCTTTTTTTTTACTGTGGTGGTGAAATCACCGCCAACAGCGCTGGAGTCGCTGCTTTATATATGGTGGGAGCAAACGCTATTGCTGTCACCCTAAATAAATCAGCTCTGCAGCTTATTTCGTCGCTGAGGTCGCGACAACCGCCACTAAAGTGGTGGTGTCATTTTTTTTTCTCGTTTATGTGGCCTCGTATCCCCGTCACCCACCTTTAACTCCGCCTAACGGGGATACGAGGCCATATAAAAAAAATTTTCCACCGATACGGGTGGTAATCTTCACCCTCCTACTTCCCTCCAAAAGATTACCACCCGTATGGGTGGCTAACTAAGAAAAAAAGTACTTTTTTTCTTGTAATGTTATATACGGGTTGTTCTTGGTCGCTGTATGATCATACAACGACCGGAAGAGTCCGAGAGGACAGGGTGGCCCCT